>NW_021025712.1:372125-391305 GCF_004153795.1 Camellia sinensis | reverse complement strand
TTGGAGGAATTTCTTCATCTGGTTGATCGTCCAACCTTTGAAAATCCTGATTTAAGCAATAAATCAAAGGCACAGAAAAGTACTTAGAAACCACATCCACATCATTCTCATTAAATCCTTCCAAGCCGTCTGATTCTTCTGTTACAACAGACTCAAAAGAGAAAGAAAAAGACGACCTAGACAGGACTGTGGCATCCGGGTTGTCACCCCCAGGAATACCAGACTCAGACTCAGACAAGCTGGAACCTGATTCCGACTCCACAGATTCGATGGAATCAGATTCCGGCTCACTACCTGACCCGGTTCTGCTTGATAAAAATCCCTCTCATACTGCCAAATGAGAGAGGGTGCGATGGATGCATCCAAAATGCTTGAAGGTAGGCTCACAGCCGTTTCATTCCCAATCATGGATACCGAGAAGTTATCCCCCAAGCACTTCTGTACGATCAGAGGATCTGAAAGTAGACAAGCCAGTGCTACCCCTGTTTCAATTTCGGTGTTCTCAGAATCCACTTTCTCATTCTGCTCAAGCTCAGCTGATGGGTCTGTCTGCTCCTCGGTAACATCATCCCCAGATAACTGCAGGTCAAAGAAGATCTCAAACCCTGGCAAGTGATGCTTCTTTGCATTCAACCATGGCTCTGGGAAGCCGCAGAATGGAAAATCCTCCCCCTCCCAGACAAAGCGTCCATTTAGGGTACCCTGGATGGGTCGGTGCATTAACTCATAAGGCTTCCCTACCTGCTTTGCCCTAGCTCTCCCGGCCATCTCCTTGCCTTTCCTTGCCTAATCCTCTTTGGTGGGCAAATAACCCAAGCCAAAGGTATACGAGTTGTGCGGCACTTCGGCCGATACTGCAATGCCCTTCCGGCCACTCTTCCCCAATCCCATCCCGGGGATGTGTTGGAGCTTGTTCATAAGGTACACTAATTGTGCGCTGACATATAACCCCTCATCAACAGCTAAGATGTTCTGTAGGACCCGGGCCTCGGCCAGAGTAAACCCAGATAGGAACACATCCTCCGTGCCGTGCTCAATTTCCAAAACTGGTGTAGACACTTCTGGCGGCAGATGGATTGACGAATTCTCGAAAACAATAGCCACCCCCTTCCCGTGGGGGTATTTCAACATCTGGTGCAAGGTGGAAGAGACTGCCTTTACCTGGTGCAGCCACGGCCGCCCCAAAAGTAGGTTAAAGGTTACGGGAACGTCCAAGACATGAAAGTCAATCTTGTGTTGTCCCGGACCAACCTGGGTCTGAATGTTCACAGTCCCCATCACCTCTCTGCTTGTGTTATCATATGCCCTTATCACCTGGGCTGTTGGCACAAAGTCCGCGGGCTTCAACCCAATTGCATATGCCGTCCTTGACGGGCACACGTTAATAACGGATCCTGTATCGACAAGAACCACTGGTATCTATTTGCTTCTACATTCCACAGAGATGTAAAGCGGTTTGTTATGATTCACACCCTCAGGTGGTAGTTCCTTGTTCGAAAAGGTCAACATCGGGGAAGCCCCTCCCGGAAAAACCAATCCCACTAGCTGTTCGGGCGTGGTGTCTATTGATAGTTTGGCCTTGTCCATTGCCGATAAGACAGCTTGTCTATGAACACGTGAAGCCATAAGCAGTCCCCAGATGGAGATATTTGATTGTATTTTTTTTAACTATTTCAGCACAGCCTCTTCTTCAAGTAGCTTCTCTTTCTGCTTCTCCGACTCTTTGTCCTTTCCGAACGCCTCTGGTTGATCTAGGTACGAGGGCTTGAAATACTGCCCACTCCTAGACATATGGTCAACTTCACCAATATACCAGGTATCATCCGGCTGGTTATTCCCCCAGTCCTCATCGGTGTGGGCAAGACATAGGTCATCGTCTTCCCACCACATGCCCTCGGCAACCGACAGACACCTGTCCGGCCCCGTTACAATGGTCCTTGTGCCCACAGCACCTTGCGCCCCTGTACCTGCAGCACGTTCTGTTCTTGTGCCCACAGCACTTTCAATTTCCATAGGAGCTTTGGCCTTCCTGGCTCTTTCAGAATTTTCGATTCCTTCCCGTTCAAACTGCTTCAATGTAGCCTGCTGTTTAATATCTCCCGTACTCAAAATACCCAAATCCCTAGCGAAATTCTTAGCACTAGCGTTCTCCAGTGATGCATTCTGATCCCCAGCCCTTCCGGCCACAATTGATGTCCTTGCCCCTAATGGGCCCTTTTCAAGCTGAGATTCTTCAACAATATCTGGTTGGTCGTCAAGCCACCCTGTAACCTCTGCCGACTCCTCAAAATCAAACCAGTTGACTGTCATGTCTCCGGATCTTGTTTGTTTAAAAACTGAAGGTTAGTTAGGTCTCCTTCCAGAGCTACTAAGTCATCTATTCTCTGATCAAGTCCCTTCCCCCGTATTACACAAATTTCTGCCCCCATTGGCAATTCCACATTCGGCCTAACCCCGCCTACTAACGCAATGTAGCCACTCGGATCATATACCTCCTCAGCACAGCTCCTAATTTCCTCAGATCCTGCATCATCAGCCCCACTTTTCTCTGAAATCAACCCTATTCCATCTTCGATGATCACCACCATTGGCTCAGGTTGGGTTCGGGAGATGTCCAACATGCACAAGTCAATTCTGTCAAGAATGAACACCTCCGGCTTGGGTAGGTGAGAAGGGGTGATATATATGCTGGGGTCATATGACACGACCCCAATTTGGATTGAGTTGATGCGTTTGGGAGGTGGGGCTTGGTTGTGTGGTGGGAAAGGGTTGGTTGTGACGTTTGGCTTCTCCGGAGGCACGATCACCCTGTTGTCGACGAGATCCTGAATCTCGTGACGCAATCTAAAGTAATGATCTGTGTCGTGACCATGTTGTTGGTGAAAGGCGCAATATTTGGCTGGGTTATGGGAGGAGGGAAGTGTTTCTGGCATTGGCCTCGGCTCTAGGGGCTTCAAGTGCCCTTTCCTGATTAAAACCCCCAGAGCTTTGGACAAGGGCATGTATAATGGGGTGAAGGTTCTTTGGCCTCGAGGTTGGTACTTCGTTGTTTGTGAGTTGCTTCCGGATGCACCGGTGAATGGTGTAGCTGTAAGGGTTCTTGCAGGGGTGGTGGTGACCATGCTTACTTCTGAGGCTCTGGCAGTTGCAGCACTGCTCGTGCCTGTATTGGTGTTGCGGTTGAAGGTTCTCTTGTGCTGCTCTCTGTCATTGTCAATCAGACCCTGCTTCAAAGCGTCCTCGATCTGCACCCCAATCTCATGTAGATCTGCAAAAGTCAGGAGAGGGAGGACGATCATCTTCTGCATGAGCTTGGGCTGGAGGTTACGCACAACCATCCGTATTTGATCTTTGTTAGTTGGCCTAATGGTCATCATCGAGGCATTGGCCCTCTAGCGAGTTACGAAGTCAGAAAAGCTCTCCTTCGGCTCCTGTCTAGTCGTCTCAAGATCACGAGTTGTGGTCTCGATCTGTGTGTTGTAGGAGTATTGAGCTACGAAGGCCTCGGCCATCTCCTCTGAGTTCCTCTTGACGGAATCTTCCAATTTTGCATACCAAATGGCTGCTACACCCGACAGGGTCCGGCCGAACAAGGAAAGCTTCTGTAATCTGGTGAGGCCCATCGGCCTTAGTATGTCCAAAAACGGCCGCAAATGCACCATGGGATCCCCAGATCCATCAAAGCGATCAATATGTGGCATCTTAAACCGGTCCGGCAAAGTCACGGCCGCATCGGTATACCCATCCTCAATGTCCGGAATGGACTTCACACCTTGAGATTTCTTGAACAGCTTCTCAAGCTTGCTCACTTTTAATGCCGTGGAGTCCACCTCAAACTCGAAGAGAGAATCTGGTAGATTGATAGGCATGGGTACCTTGGATAGTTGAGGTCGAATCAGGGGAGGAGGTGGCCCCGTTGGGATGTCCGTATCATCCTGGACATTCTGAACATTTGCCGTTTCCCCGGGTATTGGGGCTCTTGGTGGGGGAGGAGCTTAGTGTGAAGCAGATGCTCCGGTTTGCTATTGTAGCCTGGCAATTAACTCTGCCTATTGAGCCATGACCTCAGCCTGTTGTTTGGCAAATTCTGCTTGACGCACAGTGTCCTGGTGCATAGTCCTGCTACATAGTTTTCATACTTTCTTGGAGTTGACGCATCATTTCCTCCATTCCTACTATGTCGCCCTGATCTAACTAAACTGCTAGTATATCTGCCTCTACAGTAGACTCGGAAATCTCAACCTGACTGCTCAAGGACCACTGATCTGGAAACCGCGGTACCGATACACTTTGCCTCACTGATCTCCGTCTAGCAACCGGGGGTAAACAGTAGAACACTGGTTGTCCGTCTATCAGATCCTCAGATCGATGGAGTCTGCGACCTCTAGTCCAGAGTGCTTGGGGAATATCTGCTTGGTTGGAAGCAATTGTGCTAAACTACCTAGCAAAAAGATAAATAAAGCATAACAAGGAAATAAACAACCAGAAAAACGAACAACATAACGGCTTAAATAAACACAACACACAGTCGGTCATTGACAACACACAATTGGCATTTGTAAGCTGAATATATTGTTCTTAAGTACTGATCATTGTTCCCAAATCACCGCCTCAAATCTGAATCTGATACCCACAGGTAAAACTGATTCCCAAATACTGATACATGCATTCCTATAGAGACACACTCTAAAAGCACATAACAAGCAGGTGAGAGCCAAAACACCCCTATGTTGGGGTAGGGTTTCCTTGTCCTATTTTGTCAGGAGCTAGGGTTTCACTACGCACACAGCGGCTTCAAACAACCTATAACTGGGTAAGCAACATGTCCTAGTTTGGAATGGTCACTACGGATTCCGAGTATGCACTAGGTCGAATGGTCAAAAACGGTACCGCGGTAAAAACTGGGGTTTGTGTTCCCATCGTGGTAGAGCTCGTAACTGGTCAGCCTTATGGCATGCTTCTCAAAGTGAGCCTCCGGCAAACCGTTCAAGAATAGCAGATGGCAAACACGGTGTCCTAGGCGCACCAATACAAATGCAATGCAAAGAGACACATAAGTGTAATCAAAACAAGATATCATGAGTTCGAGTCAAGTTCTCTAACTCCCCAGCAGAGTCGCCAGAAACTGTAGACGTCCCCGAACGTCCCGGGACAAATCTCATTTTGTTTATTGGGCTTCACTACAGTTCGGACTCAATGTCACGGTTCTTAATCTGATCTTGCAAAGTGCAATGCGAGATGGATAAATCGCCAAAGAGTCCAAATCCGGCAAATCGTTTTGAAAAACTGATTTTAAGAAAGAAGTGCCAAACATGGACTACTTTGCCAGATACAGAGTCACCACCTAAATATTTTATTTTGGGGAATTTAGGAAACCCTGACTCGTTCCTAAGGCCATGTGTCCGTCATCACCAAAGTTGTCTCGGCTCAGGAACTTGGGTACGATTGGGGAAGGTCATGCAATGAGCACCCCCGCTCGCCCGATCAAAGATCGGCCACTACTAAACATGATATCTTGTTTTTGAAAACATATGTGCTCTTATTCCGGTTAGTTAGCTAGAATTACTATGCGATGCACACAACACACAAGTATAGACTAGATCGCCTAATTTGGAACAAAGCATCGCATATCCGTTCGTTAGGAAAATGGTTTGGGGTTTGCTACTCGCAAGTAGGCTAAAACACAGATTCCAATGAATTGATCCAATTCAAGTAATCCAACCTTCACCCATAGGCATTCAGGTAGGTATATCACAGAATCAGTTAGCCTCATGGCAAGCATGCTATCATGGCAGTCACTCACACATATGCAAGGATGCTAAAGCATAAACACTCACCGAGCACTCTGAGCCAAAGAAACAAGCTAATTAGAAATCATGCATGAATCCTAACTATGTTGAGATGCCTACTGCAACACATGCAGGATGCAACTAAGATAGGCTCAGCTATGGCATATGAGATGTTACAGATAACATGTATTCAACTTGGAATTGAAATACAATGCAGTTAGTATGATACGCCGAGCCCGGTGCATGCAAGACAGATGAATTGATGCAATCATGCAAGCATAAGGATGCTAATTGAAACATGCCCTAAAACTAACCATCATAAGCTGGTAAATAAAAGGGAGAAAGACGTGGGGTTGGAAGACATGCATCACACACACGCACGCTTATTACAACAGTTGGCTCTCTCGACGAAGGGTCCGAATAAATAGTACAAAACCAACTAGCCAACCTAATCTAATCTAATTAAACTAGTTGTTACACAACCAAAATGAATAATAAATTACAGCTAATTATTACACAACTCCAATTAATTAACAAACTAACTAAGTGAGCAATTAAACTAGCATGCAAACTACATGAATGTGGACTGCCTCAGCTCTGCCTTGAATGATAAAGGATGCATGCATGCTCGAGCTGCCTTGTCGGGAAATCCATCGCGATGCCCCGGCTTGCCTTTGTTTGCAATTGATTTCAAAAATTTGCACAAAGCTCTAGAGAGATGAAACTCCACCCTGGGAATCCATGGGAAGGCTGCCGACCAGCTTATAGGCATGAGAAACCAATGGCCGACTACCTTTTGTGGTGGAAACCAAAAAAAGTGGTCGGGCTACCAATAAATCTGGTCGGCTGACCAGTTTCCTCTCCTGGTTTCTGGTTTTTTGCAACAAAGGGAAAGAAAGGGGCATGGCAAAATATTTATAACACATGTATACGCGACCACCCTCCCTATCATTACATAAGCTCAAGGGAGTGTAATCCTCGACTCTCGGGCCACCAATCACACATTTTGATGTATGATGGCAGAGGAGCCGAATCGCACGACTCAATGTGAAATGAATGCACCTATTAACACCTAAAGCCAACAACTCCATCATGGATAGTCAAGAATGTCGGCGACTGAGAATCGAGGCACGTTTCGTCACTTTGAGTACGAGACGTCCCCCGTTTCCCGTGTTCGGGCTAACTCCTATCCCGAACACAATGCAACAAACAATGGCATGCACAATGCGACTTTAAGTATGCAACCTAAATGCTATGCAACTAACTGATGCAAACATGCAAAGGATGACATGCAACTACCACACACAATGCTATGAACTAACAATGGCATACTCAATGCACGTGGTACTTAGCATACACAATGCCCCTAAGAACTAACATACCCAATGAGATGAACAAGGCATGCACAATGCAATGATCAATCATGCGACAATGTGGCATACTCAATGCTGGCATACACAATGCACGTATGACGATGGACATACATAAAGGCATAATCAAGGCATACACAATGCGACGATCAAGCATGCGACAACATGGACATGGCATACGTAATGCAAGATGGACTTAAACTAAAATGAATGGACCTCAGCCACACTCAAATCAGTGGCCAATACATGATGAAAATGAAGCAACAACATACATGCAATCATGCACAAATGCAAAGGACCAAACCTAAGGCACAAAGAGCAACTCCAACAAGGCATGGCAAGCATGTAATATAGCATATAACAACACATGTTCCAGCTCTGAAATGACATACAAAATGGCTCCGAATCATGCTAACAACTCACACAATGCACGTTGAAAGGCTCAAGTACCGAAGCTAGTGATGCACATTACACTAGAGGCATGTAAGGTGATGCTCAAATGACAAAACCAACTCCAAATAGACCTTAAGCAAGCCCAAAACAGTGGCAAAATGAGCCAAGATAGTGGCTTGAAAGGCATAAGATTGAAGCTCAATGCAAAGGCTCATAAATGGGATATAATGATGCAACTCTCAAACACATTGAAAGAGTGACAAACATGAAAATATGGCCAAGAAATAAACTCTGATGTATCATGCTCAATGATGCTAAAACATGCAAACACTTCAAGTTAAGCATGAAAGGGGATTCAAAACTCAAGGCTAAGCAAGGCTATTACACTACAACCATACATGGAAAGCATCATTCGACCAAGGGACCTCAAAACAGAGCTATGGCAGCCCAAAATATGAACAAAATCAGTTTGGAGCATGGCCAAAATATGCTAGTATAGAGGGCCAAAACAACATGCATTATAAGCTAGTGAACATGATTTACACTACAAGAATGTGAAGCATATGAGAGGCTACCAAACCAGCCAAAAACAGAATCATGGCATGCCAAATGATGGTCAAAAACCCACTGAAACATGACCAATATATGCAAGAATGAGGTGTTACTTTGATAGGCTATGCAAGGGATTGTTCTACACATGCAAGAGGCAAACAAAAGGTGACCAAACCAGCCATAGACAGAGTCTAGGCAGGTATGCTCCTTTGATAAGCCATGAAAGGGATTACTCTACACATGCAAGAAGCAAGCAAAAGGGGACCAAACCAGCCATGGTCAAAGCCTAGGAAGGTCCTAGAACTCACCAAAAAATGCCTGAACTAGGCCTCCAAATGGTATAAACATATGCTCCTTTGGTAGGCCAAAAATGCTAGCAAACAAGACAACAAGAGAGAGGGTCACCCCTCTCTGGTTTAGGCCCTCAAAGCCACATTCTCACCACTAAAAATCCACTAGATTTCAATGGTAGGAAGGGAAAGCAAAGATTAGCTCGAATGCCTTATGGCATGGCACAAAACATGGCTAAATAAAGCATGCAAGAGGGTAGATGACCCTCAACACCAAAAGAGCATGAAACAAACATGAAAATCACTTAAATATGAACCTTTTTTCAGTTGACAACAAAGCTCAAATAAGCATGCAAATGAGGCTAAGAGAAGGATCAAAATAATGCTTAAAAGAGGGAAAAGTGATTACCCTTGGAGCTCAGCAAAACCAGCCAACTTTGGGACCGAAAACCAGCTTTTGAGACCTCTCAAAACCCTCCAGTAGCTTAGTAACAATCGTGAAGGCGTATGGTTATGAGGTGGTGTGCAATAGGCCAAGAACAAAGCACTTTCTAAGCCTAAAATAGAGAGACAAAGAGAGAGATATATGCTTTGCCTTAGACCAATTTTTTCAACCTGGTATATGGAGAGGGAGGGCCTCTCTTATAGAGTTTTAAAGCCAAAGCTTCTCCAAGAAGCTAAAAACTTGGTTGCAAATCCTCTATACACGTGTATAGAGGATCCAGTCTATGCCTTCCAGCTGGCACAGCTGGCATGTACTCAGACAGACAAAGTAGGAGGAAGCTGGCTGACCAGAAAAGGTGGTCGGCCGACCACTTTCCCTGGTCGGCCGACCAGGTCAAGTGGTCTCCCAGATAAAAACTGGTAGGCCAGGGAAAATGGTGGTCTCCACTTTGAAAGAAAGCTAGTGGTGTGGTGGGAGACCAGCAAATGTGGCCCAAAGACCAAGAAAACCCGCTTCCTGACAAGAAAATCGGCTGGTGGGGAGAGAGTGGTCTCCAAGGAGAAAAGGTGGTCTCCCACCCTTGTACCACCTCCCAAACAAGGAAAACATGGTTCATGCCAAAAATGAACCAACACGGATGCAAAACGAGAGTTCGGAGAGCGAAGCACGTGGCCGGGTGCCTCGAAAACTGGCTGTTGAGCACAAAAGGTGGTGTATGACCACAAAGGTGGTCTCCCGGACCACAGCATCCCTCTAGACAAAGGAAACAAGGTGTGTGCCAAAAATCATGCCAAACGGAGAATCTTAAGCGGTTCCGAACCGAGGCGCATGGCCGATAGCTTCGAAAACCGAAAACTAGTCTCCAAACGGGAACAGTGGCCTATGACCGTGAAAAGTAGCCCACAACCACTGAGAGATGGTCTACAAGACCTCTCCCTCCCTCCGGGAAGAGAAAACAAGACTTAGTCCGCAGACTGAGTCAAAGCACAACATGTTTCGAGGCTCGGGGGGTAAGGCTCTCAGCCAAAACTCCGAAACTTCAGAACGAGCACAACATGCACCATCACCGAGCGCTCAATCGATGACGTCTGAGTCTTAAGGTTGGTCAAAAATGGGGTGTCTAAACCTCCCCCTCCTTGTAACCCCGGTCTTCAGCGTCTTCCACTCTCTTTTCCAACCGAGCAATCTCAGCATTCTTCTTTTTCTCGAGCTTGGCCAGCTCACGCAGATATTTGTCTTTCAACTCGGTCGCAGCCTTTTGATTATCTGCTTCAGCCGAGTTGACAAGACCGGTCAAGCAGGCCATCTTGGTATGTTGCTCGGTCATTTTCTTCCTGGACTCTTCTAGCTCGGCTGATTTAGCATTGGCCTCTGCCATGGCCTGCCTTGTTGTCTTGCGCAGTTCTAGCACACGCTTGTGAGCAATGTGGTTTTTCTGCACGGCCTACAAAGGGGTGGTAAGAAACTTTTAGTAAAACAGAGAAAACAGATGTACAAATTAGAAAGACAAGCAAAGGGAGAACTTACCAGCACCATCGATTTTGTTGCCGAGCGAATGGCCTTCAACTCGGTGAGGTGGTCGTGGTGTTCTATGTCGGCTGGCAGGCATACGCTCTTGGCGAGGTTAAAAGCTAGCGAATGATATTTTTCTGCAACCACCGAATCAGTGTTAGTAATAGCGCGATTCTTGTAGGTGATCTTTGGTATCCACTCAGAGGAGTTAGCTCGGTCAGAGCGCTCAGGTTGTGGGCTCAGTGGTGTGGTTTGGGGAAGCACGGTTTCATCCTCGTCAACGAGGCGTGGCTCGGTTGTGGAAGTCTGAGCACGCTTACTTGGCCGAGATGATGAAGGCTGATCGGTTGGAAGGGCTACCACAGCCTCTTGTGTTTGGCCGGCTTGTGGTACCTCGGCCTGATTTATTTCGGTGATGAGGGCCCATACTACTCTCTTCTTGGTCATTTCTTGTTCTGCAGTTAATGGGATCAGATTAATTTGAGGTAGTGTTGGATCTGGTTCTGGAAAGGGTTCCAGAAGGAAATCTGTCACCCTGGTCTTCCTTCTACTACTGTATTTGTATGTCGGTTCAAAGTTGAGTAGCTCGGCCCAACCTCGATCGCGGTATTCCAGCACGGCACGGAGTGCGCCTAGATTGGGGTAACTATACTGCGACTTTAGATGGTTCAAATCTGCATAAGGAAAAAAGCAACGGTTAGCACGGTGAAAAATATATAAATAGGGTAAAGAATACACAAAACTGAGCTGAGGTATATATACCGGCTACTCCTTTATTCCAGTTAATCTAGTCTCCTGGTATTTGGGCATCTTGGTCTTCAAAATTCCCAGAAATCCAAAAAAAAATCGTCGTCATTTACGTCTTTGTCTGGGGTGTTCTTTATTATCTTTTCTCGGCGGCGTCTTATTCTTAGATAATATACCCAGCCGTCTTCATTCTGGCCAAGGGAGTGTTGGTGGAATAGCTCGGCTAAATCAAGGTTAAGGCCAAGCTGGCGGTTTAGCTCGGCAATGCCGTTTATTATTCTGTACAAATTTGTGGAAAGCTAGGTAGGGCAAAGTCTTGTTTGTTTAAGAAATTCACAAAGAAGAGGTTGGATGGGAAAGCGGAGACCGGCCTCGACAATAGATATGACGGAGAAGGGAACAAAGCCCGGTTTTCCCCATGGGGTTGTGTCTAGTTCGGCGAGTGAGAGGTGGGCATCATCCGGGGATGTTATAATCCTTGCAGAATTCGACTATAGCCCGTGCAGAGTTTACTACAAACCTATATTTACCCATGTGGACTTAAATTATGTATAATTTAGCCTGGAGTGCTAGCTCGGTGCTGAGATGACGTTGGGTATCTTGGTTGAACGTACAAGGGAGTGCCTGGCCAACCTAGTTAGAATCTGCAAAGTGGAGATGAGAAGTGTTAAGCCCAAATCATTGGACCATGCTAAGTATAAAGGCAAAAATGAATGTAAAGCCTAGCTCGGTTATGTGGGATACTATCCATTCTTAGTTCAGTTGGAGCGAAGAATTTTAGCTCAGCAAAATGAAATGGAAGGTTCTTAGACTGTTTGAAACCAAGGAGTAGCGTGAAGTTTTAGTTTGGTTGTTGGGGAAGTTATCTAGTTTGGCTGGCTGCACACTTAGAAAGTTCCCTAGTTCAGTTGTACCTAAGCCTTGAGTTGCCCAAACAGGTTTTTAGCTCGGTCACACCACGATTCTAGATTCAAACTTCATGTTTTTTTAATCCAGAGGGTGTGTTCTTAAACACGAACCTATGTGTAGACACCCCATTTTTGACCGACCTTAAGACTCAGACGTCATCGATTGAGCGCTCAGTGATGGTGCATGTTGTGCTCGTTCTGAAGTTTCAGAATTTGGCTGAGAGCCTTACCCCCGGATCTCGGGACCCTTTTGTGCTTTGCCTCAGTTTGCGAACCAGGTCTTGTTTCTCTTCCCGAAGGGAGGGAGAGGTCTCGTAGACCATCTCTTAGTGGCCGTAAGCTACTTTTCGTGGTCGTAGGCCACTTTTCCCGTTTAGAGACCAGTTTTTAATTTTCGGAGCCGTCGGTCGCGCGCCTCGGTTCGGGAACGCTTAACTTTCTCCGTTTGCTCCGATTTTTGGCACACACCTTGTTTCCTCTCTCTAGAAGGACACTGTGGCCCGGGAGACCACCTTCGTGGTCGCATGCCACTTTTGATGCTTAACAGTTAGTTTTCGGGGCACCCGGCTGCGCGTTTTGGCCCCTGAACCCTCGTTTTGCATCTGTCTTGGTTCGTTTTTGGCATGGACCCTATTTTCATTATTTGGAAGGTGGTACAAGGGTGGGAGACCACCTTTTCTCCTTGGAGACCACTTTTCCCCCGCCGACCGATATTTTTGCAGGTAACTGGTCTCCCTCATTTTTGGGCCACAATTGCTGGTCTCCCACCACATCACTAGCTTGCATTCAGTTGGGAGACCACCAAATGGGCTGGCCGACCATCTGACACTTTTGAACTGGCTGGCCGACCACCTAAAGTGGCTGGCTGACCACCTGAACCTTTTGAACTGGTCGGCCGACCAGGGAAAGTGGTCGGCCGACCACCTGAACTGGTCAGCCTGTCTCCCTCAGTCTTGTCTCTGTGAGTTGTTGCCAGCTGTGCCAGTTGGAAGGCACAGAATGGATCCTCCATACACGTGTATGGAGGATCTTCAAGCTTGTTTTTTAGCTTCTTTGAGAAGCTTTGGACCTTCTTGGCTATAAAGGAGGGCCTCTCTCTCCTTTGTGAAGGTTGAGAAATTCTCTAAGGCAAATATAAATCTCTCCCTTTGTATCTCTACATTTAGGCTTAGAAAATGCTAAGTTCTTGCCCTTTTGCACACCATCTCCTAGCCTAACCCCTCCAACACCAACCTAAGCTTCTTGGAGGCCTTTTTCAGAGGTTGAGGAGCTACATTTTTGGTTCAGAGGCTGCTGGAGTTGCTGAGCGACAAGGGTAACACATTTTCTCCATTTTAAGGCTATATTTTGCTTCATCTTTTAGCCATACTTGTAAGCATATTTCAGCTTTGTCATCAACTGAAAAAAGTCTTATTTTGAGGTCCTTAACATGTTTGTTTAAGATCATTTTTCTGTTGGGGGTCATCTACCCCCTTGCATGCTTCATTTTGCCTTATTTTGAGCCATGCATTAGGGCCTTTGCATTGACCTTTGTTTGGCCTTCTAGCCACAGAAATCTAGTGGATTTTCAGTGGCTACCATGCTGTTTTGAGTGCCAAAATCAGAGTGGGGTGACCCTCCCTCTCCTTGTTTTGTTTCCTAGCATATTTGGCCTAACAAAGGAGCCCTTATTTGAATGCTTCCGAGCCATGTTTTAGGCCATTTTTGGTGAGTTTTAGGACCTACATAGGCTCTGTCCAGAGCTTGTTTTTCCATATTGGGTGTCCATCTTGCATGTGTAGAATAACCCTCTTCATAGCCTATCAAAGGAGCATGTCATTCTTGCATGCATTGACCATGTTTCAATGAGTTTTTGGGCTTTATTTGGCATGTCATACCTCTAAATTTTTCTGGTTTAGTGACCTCTTGAATGCTTCATACACTTGTAGTGTAAATCTCCTAAACTAGCTTCACATGCTTCATGCTTCATGCTTTGTCATGTCTTGTTAGCTTGTTTGGTTTACATTTCAGCATGTTTTTGGTAATGTTTTGCCATATCATGACCCTATCCATAGTTGGTTTGGTCATCCTTTGCATGCTCCATATAGGTGTAGAACAAATCTTGTTTACTAGCCTCTTGTGCATGATGTTTTGACTCATCATCCTAGCATATTTTGGCTTTACTCTAACATGATTTTATGCTTATTTTGGGCTATCCTAGGACTGTTTTGGGCTGCCATGGCCATATCACTCATGCTTTGTATAGCTATAGTGTAAATGCTTAGGCTAGTCTTGGGTTTTGTGTCGTCAACATAGACGACTACAAAGCTGTCTAAGAACTCACGGGAAATTTGATTCATCAAATTCATAAACAAGGCCGGTGTGTTGGTTGACCCAAAAGGCATCACTAAGAATTCATAATGGCCATACCATATACGGAATGTCGTTTCCTGGATATCCTCTTCCTTTACTCTCAATTGATGATAACCCAATCTCAAATCTATTTTAGAAAAGCAATAAGACCCCTTCAACTGATCAAACAAGTCGTCTATACGAGGCATTGGGTATTTGTTCTTAACAATTACCAGGTTTAGTTTCCAATAGTCAATACATAGCCACAATGTGCCATTCTTCTTCTTAGCAAAGAGAGTCGATGCTTCCCGAGGTAAAGTACTAGGGCGGATAAAACCATTATCTAGCAATTCTTGGAGTTGAATCTTCAACTCACTCAGCTCGGCGGGGGCAAATCTATACGGTGCCATAGAAATCGGTGTTGTACCAGGCACTAGATCAATAGAGAACTCAATCTCTCGATGAGGTGGTAAACTAACAAGGTTTAGCCGTCGTCGCTTGCGCCTTCGTTTCGGATACTTGCTTAACTTATCCACAGTTAGAGCTCACGATTTTTAGGCACACACCTTTGTTTTCCTCTTCTCTTAGTAGGACTAACTCGTGGCACACGAGGAGACCAAACCTTCGTAAAAAGGAAAATGAGACCACTTATTGAATAAGGCTTAACAGCTTACGCTTTTCGGGGCACCACGGCACAATACGACGTAATATTAGCCCATGGGAGCGCGATGAGACATCCTGTCTATGAGGTTCGTAAATTATGGACATGGACACCTAAGTATTAATAAAAAAAAAAATCTATATTTGGAAGATAGGATACAAAAAAAAAAAAGAGGAAATGAATATTTTTTAGTTACCATTCTTTGCCTGGGTGTCCTCGCTTGCGAGACCACTCTCTCTTCCCCCCGCCCGACCCGATGATATAATATAATGGCAGGTAACTGAGATACATCACAAACCCCAAAAAAAAAAAAAAGATAAAATCAAATACCTTTTTCCTATTCATTTTTGTGTGTACCAAACAATATGCTAAAAAGTATCTCAAAAAAAAACACCCCAACATTCAACATAAAGCTTAGACATTCAGAATATAGGGAAACTCTCAAACACAAAGAAGAGACATGGCCAGGGATAAAGAACCCCACATCCTGCATCATATAATAAAAAAAAAGCGGTGTATTGAACTAAAAGCTAGCACAGAAAAAAAAAACCATACCATAAAAGATGAGGAACTAAGAGCATGAAAACTACCTGACACTTATTATGAACTAGAGGTACGAGAAGAAAAGGGTTTAATTAAAAAATGGGGGAACAAAAGAACCAATGGAAAAGTTGGTCGGTCCGACCATTCCTTGAACTGGTTCAGTCGCCTCGCTCTCCCTCCACGCTCCTTCCGTCTCTCGTGAGAGATTAGTTGACCTTTTTTAGTTTAGCTTTGTGCCAGTTGGAAGTGCACAGAATGGTATCCTCCATTACACAGTTGTATTTGTGAGGATTCTTTCAAAGCTTGTTCTCTCTCTAGCCTTCCTTCATGAGAAGCTTAATGAGCACCTATTCTTAAAGGCTATATAAAAGGAGGAGCCTACTCCTCATCACTTAGTGAATGGTTAGAAGAAAAAATTCTCGCTAAGTGTGCAAATATAAAATCATACACTACACACTTATGAGATATCTCTAACAATTTAGGCTATAGAAAAAGAACCAAAAAGCTTTCACATTATGACCCTAATTATGAGCACACACCATAAACATACCTAGCGCTAGGGGACCGGCGACTCCGAGACATCCAATCCTCACCCCCCCAGCCTTCTTCGGAGGCCTTTTCAGCCAGGTTCTCGCAGGACGCCTACCACTTTTCTGGTTCAGCTCCCTAAAAAAAAAATTAGGCTGCTTTTTAAAAGAGAAGTTAGCTGAGAGCGACAAAGGTAGAAACACATATTTATCTCACATTTTAAGAATGCTATTTAAAAAAAAAAAAACACAAAACAAAACTTTATATATTTTATTTTTTTTGCTTCATTCTTTTAGCTTTAAAAAAAAAAAAAAAAAAAAAACATAAACTTGTAACCATACTATATAAAAAGAGGTTTGCGTCGATCAACTGAAAAAAGTCTTATTTTGAGGTCCTTAACATGTTTGTTTAAGATCATTTTTCTGTTGGGGGTCATCTACCCCCTTGCATGCTTATTTTGCCTTATTTTGAGCCATGCATTAGGGCTTTGCATTGACCTTTGTTTGGCCTTCTAGCCACAGAAATCTAGTGGATTTCAGTGGCTACCATGCTGTTTTGAGTGCCAAAATCAGAGTGGGGTGACCCTCCCTCTCCTTGTTTTGTTTCCTAGCATATTTGGCCTAACAAAGGAGCCCTTATTTGAATGCTTCCGAGCCATGTTTTAGGCCATTTTTGGTGAGTTTTAGGACCTACATAGGCTCTGTCCAGAGCTTGTTTTTCCATATTGGGTGTCCATCTTGCATGTGTAGAAATAACCCTCTTCATAGCCTATCAAAGGAGCATGTCATTCTTGCATGCATTGACCATGTTTCAATGAGTTTTTGGGCTTTATTTGGCATTTAATACCTCTGAATTTTACTAGTTTGGTGGCCTCTCATGTGCTTCATATGGTTGTAGTGTAAATCATGGTTCACTAGCTTGTATTGCATGATGTTTTGGCCCTCTTTCCTAGCATATTTTGGCCATGATCCAAACTAAATTTATCCATATTTTGAGCTACCTTAGCTCTGTTTGAAGTGTTTTGTGTCATGCATGCATTGTTGTATATGGTCATAGTTCAATCGAGCTTACTAGCTTTGCATATCGGGCCCACTAGCATGCGTTGTTTGGGCTTTTGACATGATTTAGCATCATTCTTACCATGATTTCAGAGCATGTAGGGTTGCCATGTTCCCATGTTTTCCACTCTTTAAATGCGTTTGAGAGTTGTGCTTGTATGCCTCATTTTCGGGCTATTGCATGAGTTTTATTTTTGTGCATTGCGAGCCATCATTTTAGTCCATTTTGCCACTGTTTTGGGTCTGCATAGGGACTGTTTGGGTCTGGTTTGGTCATTTGGGCATAGCTTTGCATACCTCTAGTGTAATGCACTTCACTAGTTTCGGTAATTGTGCCATCCAACATGCATCGGGTGAGTTTTTTGCATGATTCGGGACCATCTTGTATGTCATTTCAGAGCTAGAACATGTGTCATTGTATGCCATATTTCATCCTTACCATGCTTTGGTGGAGTTGCACTTTGTGCCTTAGATTTGGCCCCTTGCATTTGTGCATGTTTGCATGTGTGTTGTTGCTTCATTTTCATCATGTTTGGCCACTGATTTGAGTGTGGCTGAGGCCCATTCATTTTAGTTTAAGTCCATCTTCCATTATGTATGCCATATCCATGTTGTCGCATACTTGATCGTCACATTGTGTATGCCTTGTTCATGTCTTCGTGCATGTCCATCTTCGTATGTGCATTGCGTATGCTATATAGTTCATGTGCATTGAGTATGCCATTCTTAGTTCATGGCATTGTGTATGCTAGTTGCATGTTTACATATCATCCCTCGCATGCTAGCATGATTAGGTTGCATTGCGTTTAGGGTTGCATGCTAGTCGTATTGTGTATGCCATGTATATTGCATTGTGTTTGGAATAGGGTTTAGTCCAAACACGGGAAACGAGGGACGTTTCGTACTCCAAGTGACGAAATGTGCCTCGATTCTCAGTCGCCGACACTCCGGATTACCTGATGTAGTTTAGGCCTTGTTGTGTTTATATGTGCATTCATTTTACATCGAGTCGTGCAGTCCGACTCATCAGCCATCATGCATCGAGATGCATGATTGGTGGCACGAGGATTGAGGACTATACTCCCTAGAGCTTATGCAATGACGGGGAGAGTGGTCGTGCACAACATATGTTGAAAATACTTTGCCATGCCCCTTTCTTGCTCTCTGTTGCAGCAAGCCGGAACCAGAACAAAAAACTGGTCAATAGTATCCCTACAGCATGGTGGAGTTTCAGCCTTCTGGAGTTTTGACAGTGTTCTGGGATCAGTTGCAAACAGAGGCAAATCGGGGCATCACGGTGGATTTTCCGGCAATGCGACTTGAGCATGCATGTATTCCTTATCATTCAAGACCGAGCTGAGGCAGTCCATTTCATATGTTTGTATGCTAGCTTATTTATTTTAGTTAATTTGTTAATTAATTAGGGTTTTGTAATAACTAGCTGTAATTCGTTATTCATTCAGTTGTGTATTATTTATTCGAACCCTCCGAGGAGGGAAATGTTGTAATAAGTGTGCGTGTGTATGATGTACGTCCTCCAACCCCACGTCTTTCTCCCTTTTATTTACCAGCTTATGATGGTTAGTCTTAGGGCACGTTTAAATTAGCATCCTTATGCTCGTATGTTTGCATCCATTCATTTGTTTTGCATGCACCGAGATCGGCGCATCATGCTAACTGCATTGTATTTCAATTCCAAGTTGAATACATGTATCGATTGTTGCATCTCATATGCCATCTTAGAATAGCCGAGCCTATCGTAGTTGCATTTTTGCATGTGTTGCATTAGGCATTCTTAGTATAGTTAGGATTCATGCATGATTTCTAATTAGCTTCTTTCTTTAGCTCGGAGTTCTCGTAAGTGTTTATGCTTTAGCATCCTTGCATGCGTGTGAGTGACTGCCATGATAACATGCTTGCCATGAGGCTATATGCTTATGTGATATAACTGCTTGAATGCCTGTGGGTGAGGTTGGGTTGCTTGAATTGGAATAATTCGTCGAAACCCGTGTTTTAGCCTACTTGAGAGTAGCAAACTTCAATCCATTTTTAA
>NW_021025712.1:349836-372100 GCF_004153795.1 Camellia sinensis | reverse complement strand
AAACAAACGGATATGCGATGCTTTGTTCCAACTTAGGCAATCTAGTCTATACTTGTATGCTGTGCGCATCACATAGTAATTCTAGGCTAATAACCGGAATAAGAGCACATATGTTTTCAAAACTCGATATCATGCTTAGTAGTGGCCGATCTTTGATCGGGCGAGTGAGGGTGCTCATAGCTGACCTTCCCCAATCGTACCCAAGTTCCCGAGCCGAGGCAACTTTGGTGATGACGGACAAGTGGCCTTAGGCAACGAGTCAGGGTTTCCTAAATTCCCCCAAAATAAATATTTAGGTGGCGACTCTGTATCTAGCAAAACAGTCCATGTTTGGCACTTCTTTCTAAAAATCAGTTTTTCAAAAACGATTTGCCGGATTTGGACTCTTTGATGATTCATCGGTCTTGCATTGCACTCAGCGAGATTAGATACAGGACCGTGACATTGAGTCCTGAACTGTAGTAAACCCCAATGAACAAAACGGGATTTCCTCCCGGGACGTTCGGGGACGTCTACACTATGGTTTGGGGGTCTGGTTTTTAGTACTATTTGTTCTTACCCATTTCATCAAAACTACAGAGTACATTTTGTAATATATATGAGTATATATATATTATGTATATTCACAAAATGAATGGAAAGAAATAGAGGATTGAGCTACTTACGGTTTGAAGACGGAGGACGTAGATCAGAAACCACGAAGATGGTGATAAGAACGTAGGATTTGCAAGTATTGTGGTTACAAAAATGGAGGCTCGAACGAACGAGAGGGAGAAGATGAATAGTAGAAATGGTTGGTTCAAAACATAGGGTTTTTGTATAAGGCGTATGAAAAAGGCGGGACTGTTCAAATTTTTCGGAGTTCGAAGACGGCAGTGACAGCTACGTTGGGCCAATGAGAGCTAGCCACGTGTCCATGGAATAGAACGCGATTCAGTTATACAGCGAGTGAAAAGACGTTTTGACCGGACTGATTAGTAGCCCGGTGTGAATTTAGCTCGGTTAAAGGCCACTTTTTAGCTCGGCAGATAGAAAGGTAATCCCAAATCATGCTTGGCAGATGGAATTAAGGGGCAATTGAGAGGGAGCTTTTATGTGCATTAGGGTCGAGCTAGGCCCAGGCGTAATGATGGGTCATTTTATGGGCCGAGGTAAAAAGGGCTTAGTGAAGTAGACCATGGCATTAGAGTGGTTAGCTCGGTTGTGGTTAGCTCGGTCCAAGTGGTAGTCACCACGGTCGGAATGGTGATTATGAGCTCGGTCATAATATTTGGAGCCGAGATTTGGGCTTCTTGTGGTGGAGTTTGTTCTTGTTAGCTCGATCAAGACTTGTTGTAGTTAGCGCAGTCTCAACAGCCCAAAACTGGGGTACAAGAGAGCAACAGCCGAGCTATGTGGTACATGTAAAAGCAGTGGATTGAGTATGACAAAGGGCTAGTGTTAGCTCGGTCATACTATTATCCAACTAGGGTAAAACTATCTCACTTGGTTTAAGCAGTGAGGGGGATGTTGAAGGATAAGCATTATCTTTCAAGAGTGTGATTTCTAGGAGGACTCTACATGGAGGAATAAGAGTCCTACTAGGATTGTGCCAGTCAAAAGTGATAAAAGCTCACAACATAACCTATGGAGAGGTAACACAACTTTGATTCTCGAATATTCAGAGATTTTGTCTATTTGTCTATTTTGCTGACTTAGGCATCGGAGAGGTATCCGGCACACACCGGCCGGCTAGCTCACGTTTGTGTTTTCAGGGAGTAAAGCGACGACGTTTGGAGGAGTGCAAACTTGATCAACATGATCATACGAGAAGAATTATTTCGTGCTCGTACACAAACCGAGTTGTTGGAACATAGTAAGTTTTGTCTCCACATGCAATGTATGTATGTTCTTCTCTAATTTGAAATAGTGAGTACAATCTTTATGTAATCTCATGGAAAGCATGCATTTTTTTCTGAGTTAAATTGTTGGGCTTACTACTCTCAATGATTTCATATCTAATTTTTTGCGCACACACAAAAATAAAAAAGGCCTAAGATGCAATTTCTTCTTTTCTTATGATTATTACTTTTATGTTGCTAAAACAATGGTGTTGGCTTGCAGTGGTTATATGTCTCCAGAGTATGCAATGCATGGACAATTTTCGGTGAAGTCTGATGTATTTAGCTTTGGTGTCTTAGTTTTGGAGAATATAAGTGGCAAGAAAAATAATACCTTTTACCAATCAAAATGTGCAAAGGACCTTCTAAGCTATGTGAGTGATAACTAAATTTTATGACTATTATTTTCGATCTCAGGAAAAAATCATCATATCTACAAAGTCGTAAATAATGAATTGTTGTAGGCTTGGAAACTCTGGAGGGAGGAAAGACTGTTGGAATTAATGGATTCTACTTTAGAAGGGTCATATTCAAGGAATGAAGTATTGGCTTATTGTGTGTCCAAGAAGATCCAAATGCTAGACCTTCTATAGCAACGATTGTTGTAATGCTTAACAGTTACTCTGTTACTCTATCAATTCCTCAACAACTTGCATTCTTTGCTCGTAGTAGAACAGAGTCAAAAACAGGACTAGGTATAGAGTTGGATCAATCTACAAGCAAGTCAATATCATGGTCCGTAAATGAAACGTCAATTACTAAATTATATCCCAGATAACGTGAAGTCTAGGCCATATCAAAATTCAATAATAACTCTACATTGTGAAATGAATAAACTCAAACTCAAATACAAAAGATATATTTCAATATTTGTAAGATTCCGCACACCAAAAAATGTAATTAGCAATTAAATATGTAATAGTGTGTTTGATAATTCATTCCCTTCAAGTATGTCATTTATGTGTAGCATGTAACAGTGTGCTTGATAATGCAATCAAGTTCATTATTCATAGTCAAATATATTTAATTTTTGTGATTTTAATTACAATAGTTACACAATGTTATTTATTTATTTATTTTTTTTTGCATATGTTGAAATTTTCTTAAGGGCTTTATGGGCCTCTTAAATTTTTTTAAATTCATATTTAAATTTGAAAGAAATAATTATAATACTTAAATGACCTATTATGCATTTTTAATGCCCAAAACGAACTATTAAAATGGTGCCTTTTAATCTTTGACTGAGTTCTTCATTTCGATAAATTTACTCACAAAATCTTTAAATTCTTCATTAATTTGATCTTCATTATATCTATACCTGTTCAGTTCATGAGAGTCAACAATTTATTATATAACCCCAAATTTGATACGTGTGCCAAATTGAAAATTTTAGCTCAGAGTCTTGACTAAGATAATAGGCCAATGAGCGAATGATAGGTGTGCAAGGAAAATTCCAAACTTCACATCACCAACGCAGAATCCCACTCGTGTCCCCATCAAAGTCTTCAATTCTCACCTTATTCTACACGTCTATTCCCATCAAAAGTCTTCAGCAGCCAGCCTCATTTTTTTCTCATTTTCCTCCAAAAAAATGTTATCCATACAAAATTTGTATTTCAAAAAGTATTTTAAAAATAAAACATATAGTATAAATTTAAAATGAATATAATATAGACTGGACTTAAAATAAATGTGATCGATTAATTTAATTTTGTAAATAATTTCATGATATTTTCTTGAGATGCAACATTACTGTTTTTCTCAACCCGGTACCTAGAAACTATTTCATTACTCCATTGAGAAAGTCCATTTTTATTGGTTTCGAACTATTCCATTATTAATGAATTTGGTTAATTATAGTCAGTTAAAATCATCTCCAATGATTTCTAACTTTGTAGATGGCTCTAATACCGTAATGTTGTTTCAATGGTTCCTTTGCATTTATTAGGACTGAGAGGGGAATTTGTGCCGAGATATTTGGGCCGGGCTAAATCAAGTCGTTGTGGTCAATCGAGCTATGGATTGGAATATTGCATGGTTTGGGTCCCGCAAAGTTCGAACCGGTCAAAAATGTTGTTTGGTTTGATTGGGCAAAATAGGTCCAGAATGTGGGTGGACCGAGCTACACTTCAATGGACTTAGGATTTGGGCTGAGGTTGGGCTAGTGTAGTTGTCCTCCAGTGGTACTCTGAAGGGTGTATCGGACCAGACTACCATAAGAAGACTGGTCAAGTGTAGTTGGACGCGCGGTGTTAACAAGGCTATTAGGAGTGCCGCAAAGTGTTAGCATACCAGCTCGCTGGGTTTGTGTGGTGCTACACGTTGCTTAGTTGTCTCAAAGACCTAGCAAGGCTAAAACAGAAAGTTTGGTCGGTTGGAAGCCGTGCAAAGAGTTGTATCATCTCACTTGGTTTGTAGTGAGGAAAGTGTTAAAGGATAGACGTTATCATTTATAAATGTGATTCCTATGAGGACTCTACGAAGAAGAATTAAAGTCCTTATAAAAGTTCAAGCCTAACCTAATTCCAACTATTGCAATTTCAGTACTCGAATTCATAAAGCTTTTCCTCCTTATTTGTCTTGTTTGCTGACTTAGGCATCTAAGAGGTTTCCGACACACACCTACCGACTAGCTCATGTTTGTAATTTCAGGTCATACGGCGACGTTTGAAGAAACGCGAGTTTGATCAACAGGATTATACAAGTGACGATTATTTCGTGCTCATACAAGCACACTGAATTTTCACTCCATCATTCTATCTACTATTTTACTATTTACCAACCGCAATTATTTAAGCAACTTTCTTGGAATCTTGTCTTTAAATTTAAAAACTATTTTTGATAACTTTTTGTTTTTAATAAATATTTTTATAGATTTTTTTTTATAAATATTTTACTTTTTCTTAAAATTTTTAAAATGACTAAAATATTGTAGAAGTTAACTAAAAATAAAAAAATATATATATATATAAGAAAAACAAAAATAAAAATAAAAATAAAAAAATAAACCAAATCTGGTTGTATTGAGGAAAGATGGGGTGAAGGGAAGAGTTATTTGTGAGAGCATCGCCAATGCTTTACTCAATTTTTTCATCAAATTTCACTTAAAATTGAAACCAAAAAAAAAAAAAAAAATTTAATCTGATATTGTGCGTTCCAACAGAGTGTTTGGGATTTTATCAAACCACCGGTCAACCGAAGGGACGACCGGCTAATCAACCGGTGAGTATAAATTTTTCAAAAAATTTTGCAAAGAGGTGGTCAATTGGGGGGACATCTGGCTGGTTGTCCGGTACTCAAGAACTAACGACTCTCTATAGTAATTTGGTGAAAGGTTCTACCATCCTCAATTTAATGAAAATTTTGAGATATTTTCAATTTGATGAAACAAAAGATGAAGTGTTGGAGTACTAGTTTTGTACGATTTTTCATCAAATTTAATTTTGATGAAACGAAAGACGAAGGATTGGAAATGATCTGAGGGGAAGTAAAAATGAAGGAGAAAAAGAAGGAGAAGGAGATGGAGAAAGTATCCCCTTGTTGTTTGATTTAATACTTAATTAAGGAGAGATATTCTTAATTTAGATATTTTAACATATTATTATGAGAAACATTTTACTTAGTTCCCGTTTCTTCTCAATTTCAAAGGTAAAGTGGAGTGCTTGAAATGTTTTCTCTCTTTCCCTCCCTCATAACTCTCCATGCACTTTCCTTTCCTTCCCTTAAAAAAATTCAAAAATAATTTTAATTAATTTTATCCCTCCAAATCCTACACTTCCTCTCCTACGCCATCAATCCAAACGCAAGTGTCAAATTTGACACCAGGCATAGCTTTGCTAAAAAAATAGCAAGCCAAATAACAAACCATTGGAGACTAAAAGTTGAATTCCATATTATTTTATAACAATAGTTTACTAAATAACTGGGAGAAGTTCTAACTCACTAAATTACTTGCAATTTCATTGATTGGAACCCACTTTTTCAGACTTTATTTGATTTGATTTTTCATAAAGTGTTTTTACGTTTTATATACATCTAATTTTGTTTGAGTTTTCATTCGTCTTTAGTAAAAAAATAAATTTATATTTTAGTTCCTTTTTTCTTTTTACATTTTTTATTTTTAGAGAAATGAAAATTAGGTGCATCCAAAAAGTTTTAAAAAATAAATGTCTAAAACATGAAGAAAAAAAAAATTACTAAAGACAAATGAAAACTTGCTTAAAAACAATTTCTAAAAAATCAAACCAAATAGAATCTAGGATCTCACCTTGTTTGGTTTATTTCACTTTTCTAAAAATTGAGTATTTTATTTTTCATTTTATTTTTAGTGAACTTTTTTAATATTGTAAGAATTTTTTTTTATTGTTTAGATGTACCTAATTTAAATACACATATAAAATAAAATAAGGAGACTCACATGTAGGTCTTCATAGGTAGATTATTGTCCAATAGGTCCTACGGTTATTAATGACATTTTACATCAAACACTATTAAAAAAACTCACTAATTGTTAATTTTTAACGACAATTTGAAAATTTTGTTATAAAAAAAGTCACTTATTAGATGTTTTAGCAACAATTTAAAAAATTATCACCAAAAAGTCACTAATTTTTAACTTTCAGTAATAATTTGAAAATTTTGTCATGTGAAAATTTCACTAATTATAAATTTTAGTAATAATTAATAATAATCATGAAAGAAAAAAAAAAGTCACTAATTATTAATTTTTAGAAACATATGTAATAAAGCGTCACAAAAAATTGTTTTTAGTTATAATTTTATTAGGACTGACTTTCCATAGAACTTAATGAAAATTAAATCTGACTATTAAGACTTATTGATAATTTATCCAATAAAATATTTGTCAAAAAATACTTACAAATATTTTTTAAATGCATCTAGTTTAGGTAAATCTAAAAAATTAAAAATTAAGAAAAAAATACGAAAAATAAAAAATTTATTTTTCAAAAAAATCATTTTGAACCAAACAAAAACATCGACCATAATTGATCGAACCTATTAACTAGGCAGTGGCGCCGAACCACCGAATACCTTATCTTTACAATCGGTATGACAATATTTTCCATTCTCACCTACCTAATTTCCTCAAAATATCTGAATCTGATGACTGACTTTCAATAGAACTTAATGAAAATTAAATCTGACTATTAAAACTTATTGATAATTTATCCAATAAAATATTTGTCAAAAAATACTTACAAATATTTTTTAAATGCATCTAGTTTAGGTAAATCTAAAAAATAAAAAATTAAGAAAAAAATACGAAAAATAAAAAATTTATTTTTCAAAAAAATCATTTTGAACCAAACAAAAACATCGACCATAATTGATCGAACCTATTAACTAGGCAGTGGCGCCGAACCACCGAATACCTTATCTTTACAATCGGTATGACAATATTTTCCATTCTCACCTACCTAATTTCCTCAAGATATCTGAATCTGATTTTTATGCACAGGGGGGCTCTGAAATGCAGAGCTTGATCACCATGAACTCATCCTCCAATATCTCCGCATCCCTTTTGTTTTTCTGCGTTCTAATTTGCTTCCTCAGCCTCAGAACCAAAGCAACCCCAACTTTTTTTGATCTTATGTGCCCAAACACAACGACTTACACACCCAACAGCACATACCAATCCAACCTCGACACCCTCTTCTCTTCCCTCTCCTCCAATTCCACCACCACCACCAATGGCTTCTCCAACTCCACCGCCGGCCTTAGCCCCCCCGACATAGCCTATGGCCTCTTCCTCTGCCGCGGCGATGTTTCCACCGACGTTTGTCAGGACTGTGTATCCACTGCTACTAAAGAAGTAGTAAAAAAGTGTCCCAAGTCAAAAGATGTCATAATTTGGTACGATGTGTGCATGTTGCGATACTCGAACCAATCTATCTTCTCTATTGCTGATGAATCTGTTATATTTATCTCAGACAATACCCAGAAGGTAACTGATCCAAACAGGTTTGATGATGTCTTGGGAATCATAATGCATGACATAGCAACACGGGCTTCAAATGGTGTGTCGGGTAAGAAATTCGCGACAAGCGAAGCTAATTTCACGTCGCTTCAAAAGGTGTATGGCCTCGCGCAATGCACACCGGACTTGAATGCTATGGAATGTAATAAATGTCTTTGGGAATGTATCTCAAATTTTCCGAGTTGCTGTGATGGAAAGCAAGGTGCGAGAATTTTGTTTCCAAGTTGTAATGCTCGGTATGAGTTGTACCGGTTTTACAACGCCGCCGGCACTGCACCAGCACCTCCTCCACCAGTCCTTCTTCCCCCTCCTCCTCCTCCCGCTGCAAGCAGTCTAGGTAAATTCCAAACAAGACATGTAGACTCTGTTTGGATAGATGGATTTTGAAATTAAATTTTCTTGTTGATGCAGGAAAGGGAGGAATCTCATCGCAAGTACTTGTCGCCATCATTGTTTCAATTGGGGGCTCTGTTTTGCTTATCATTATAGGATTCTGTTTCATATTTAGGAGAGGGAAGAAGAAACATGATGCTGTTGAATCAGATATTGGTATGACTAAAAATATAAAAATAAAAACTTGTTTCCTATCTTCTCTTCTTTTTTTCATTTTTTTTTTCCAAATTCATTACATTTAGTTTTTTGTTGTGTCCAGTTGGGAATGAAATTACATCAGTACAATCCTTGCAATTTGATTTGGCTACAATTCAAGTCGCCACAAACAACTTCTCTGATCATAACAAAATTGGTCAAGGTGGATTTGGATCCGTCTACAAGGTAAGGTGTTGGATCTAGTTATAAAATAAAATCAACCAAGAATATTAGAAGTTGCACAAATTTGGATCCAAAATTTGGATGAATTATGTGTGTTTCAGGGTATACTTACCAATGGACAAGAGATAGCTGTGAAGAGGCTATCTCGAAAGTCAGGACAAGGTGCTGAAGAGTTCAAGAATGAGGCTGTGTTGGTAGCCAAGCTTCAACATAGAAATCTAGTGAGGGTACTCGGATTTTGCTTGGAAGGAGAAGAGAAGATACTCATTTATGAATTTGTGCCCAACAAAAGCCTGGATTACTTTCTATTTGGTTTGCCAAAGCTTCTTAATAATACTTTTATTTAGCTAGATAATAACACATGAAAGCCATGAGTGCACATTCTACAAATTGCATTCTAGTGCTTATAGTTCCATTCCAAAATGTTCACATCATGCTCACATTTAATTCATTATTGTTAACTTAGAACATTTTTTTTCCCCCTGTTTTTCTGCTCAATGTGCAGATCCACAAGAACAAGAAAAGTTGGATTGGTCAAAACGTTACAAGATTATTGGAGGAATAGCTCGAGGGATGCTTTATCTTCATGAAGATTCTCGACTTAAAATTATACACCGTGATCTCAAAGTTAGCAATGTTCTATTAGATGGGGATATGAACGCAAAAATTTCAGATTTTGGCATGGCTAGGATCTTTGGAGTGGATCAAACTCAAGGAAATACAAACCGAGTTGTTGGAACATAGTAAGTTTTGTGTCCCCTCATGCAATTTATATATGTTCTTCTCAAATTTGAAATAGTGAGTACAATCTTTATGCAATCTCATGGAAAGCATGCATTTTTTTCTGAGTTAAATTGTTGTGCTTACTACTCTCAATGGTTTCATATCTGATTTTTTTCACACACAGGAAAATAAAAAAAGAAAAGAAAAGACATTAGATGCAATTTCTTCTTTTCTTATGATTACTACTTTTTTGTTGCTAAAACAATAGTGTTGGCTTGCAGTGGTTATATGTCTCCAGAATATGCAATGCGTGGAAAATTTTCGGTGAAGTCTGATGTGTTTAGCTTTGGTGTCTTAGTTTTGGAGATTATAAGTGGCAAGAAAAATAATACCTTTTACCAATCAGAATGTGCGGAGAACCTTCTAAGCTATGTGAGTGATAATTAAATTTTATAACTATTATTTTCGATCTCAATAAAAATCATCATATCTACAAAGTCATAAATAATGAATTGTTGTAGGCTTGGAAACTCTGGAGGGAGGAAAAACCATTGGAACTAATGGATTCTACTTTGGAAGGGTCATATTCAATAAATGAAGTCATTAGATGCATTCATATTGGCTTGTTGTGCGTCCAAGAAGATCCAGATGCTAGACCTTCTATGGCAGCGATTGTTGTAATGCTTAACAGTTACTCAGTTAATCTGTCAATTCCTCAACAACCTGCATTCTTTGCTTGTAGTAGAACAAAGCAAAAAACAAGACAAGACTTAGAATCGGATCAATCTACAAGCAAGCCAATATCATGGTCTGTGAATGAAATATCAATTACTGAATTATATCCCAGATAATGTGAAGTCGGCCATATGAAGATTCAATGATAACTTTATTTTGTAAAAGAAATACACTCAAACTCAAATACAAAAAATATATTTCAATATTTGTAAGATTTAGAACACTAAAAAACGTAATTAGAAATTAAATATGTAATAGTGTGATTGATTATTCATTCCCTTCAAGCATGTCACTTTCAAGTATGTCATTTATGTGTATCTTGTAACAGTGTGTTTGATAATACAATCAAGTTCATTATTCACAGTCAAATATATTTAATTTTTTGTGATTTTAATTACAATAGTTACACAATGTCATTTTTTTTTGTACATATATTGAAATTTTCTTAAGCGCTTTATGGGCCCCTTAAATTTTCTTAAATTCAAAGAAACACAACTCTAATTATAATACTTAAATGACCCATCACACATTTTTAATGCCCAAAACGAACTATTAAAATGGAGCCTTCTAATCTTTGACTGAGTTCTTCATTTTGATAAATTTAATCACAAAATCTTTAAATTCTTCATTAATATGATCTTCACTATATTTATACGTGTTTAGTTCATGGGAGTCAACAATTTATTATATAACCTCAAATTTGATACGTTTGCTAATTATAACCCAATAAATTGAAAATTTTAACTCAGAGGCTTGACTAAGATAGTAGTCCAATGAGCGAATGATAAGTGTGCAACGAAAATTCCAAACTTCACATCACCAACGCACAATCCCACTCTTGTCCCCATCAAGGTCTTCAATTCTCACCTTATTCTACACAACAAACAAACCCGACTTCCACTCTATTCCCATCAAAAGTCTTCTGCAGCCAGCCTCATTTTTTCTCATTTTCCTCGGGAAAATGTTATCCGTTCAAAATTTATATTTCAAAAATTATTTTTAAAATAAAACATATAGTGTAAGTGTTGATTTTTGACCACACAATCAAGAGGGAAAACTCAACTGGAGAGCACCGGGAAAGTAGATTAAGTCTGAACAACCTGTCACAGAAATATAAGAATTCGGCGGTGGTTTGTCCACCCGGGACACTCCAACGATTAAGTCAGTAATCACTATCTCTCAAAGATAACCAATAGTGCTTAACTCGTTAGACAGAGCATAAAAAGCATACCTCAGACCTACGATGGTGCCCTACTTTTATAGCCAGCACTAACCTGATCTCTGTAGAAGTCTAGCTGCAATGGACTTTGGCTCAATACTTATCTTGGACTCCCAGCTAAATAGATATAAACTCTCTATGAACTTTATCTTTATCCAGACTGAGGTCCTCTCCAATTCTAGGACTCCTGTCCCCTATCCGCTCATCTCAGATTCTGATATCTCCGCAGATAACCTCGGCCTAGCCGAGATCACCTCAGCGCCATGACCAAGACACGTGGTACCTCGACTGACACTCCGGCATCACCTTGCCACGTGTTGTTATTTCACAAAATACGTCTCCACAACTGCCCCCTACGTTCTATTACCTCGGCATTATGAGGTGATGGAACCTACATCGTTTGTTCACATAGCAGGTTGGCTAAGACTTACTCTATCTTTCATGACCGAGATCATCGGCCGTCGGCTTCACATGACCAAGACTCTGCAGTCTACTTTATCAATGACCAAGAATCAAGAACCAAGTTCTTCAAGTTCCTTAACCGAGGTCGCTTCCCTAGCCAAGGTTTTTGCTTCATTAAATCCAGAACCCCAAGAGTTTTGTCTGCGTATGAGCTGTCATGCACGGTTTTCTCAACCGTTTCCGCCACGTGTCCTTCTCCCATTAGTTCATACCTGACACGTGCCATCAGGTCGAGTCGTTTCTGCGTACGCCACCTAACAAACACGTCATCCAAGGCATTCCATTATGGTTTGCCACCCTTTCGAATTTTTAACAAAAACAATTTCTCTCTCTCTCTTTGTCTTTTCACTTTTCATGCCTTCGTTTTTGGTCAAGTTTTCTCTCTCTAAAGCACAGAGAAACCCTCAAACCACCATTGCCGCTTCTTCGAGCTTTCTGTAACTTCTCCGACCGTCTCCTCCGGCATTCTTTTCACTGTTTCGCTCCAGTATTTACTGCCATCTTACTCTGGTGATCATTACTCCGACCACGGTTCCTCGGCCTTATTTGGTAAGTTCTCAATTTCTTTCTTTTCAGCTTTCCAGTAGTCTGAATATGTTCCTTCTTTGCCTTATGACTATTCTATTGCTGTGGTTATACTCTGTTTCTTCTTTGATTATGAATCAGTTTCCCGTCTCTTTGTACTTTTGTCATTCCTTAAGCTTTGTTATTGCATTGGCTTATGATTCGTTACTGTTTCAATATATACTTGTATTTGTACACACTTATTCGTGATTCTTGCACACACGCTTCATATGGTTCACAAATTTGAAGTTTTAACAAACTTTGTCACTGCTCTTGGTCCTTTGCACATCCGCACACACCCACTCAGTGTTTCTTAAAAAAATGTTGCTTTCTTGACTCTAAATCTTGCCCTTTTTTTGTTTTTCTTTGACTTGTTTCCAAATTCTTGCCATTGATTGTTGTTTCCATATAGATTTAGGCTTGGGATTTGATAAAGAAATCACATACTTAAAGAAAAACTGAAGCAATATCCCCCTTAGATCTGAAAAAACCCTAAAAGCTGCCAGATTAGGGTTTAACCGAGGTCTTTAAACCCATACCAAACATTCCTTTCTGAAATTTTATCCTAATCTTCATTAGCCGACATCATGGATATGTTCAGGTACAGAGTAGATGCCCCAGAAAAAATAGAGTATTTTCGTCGAGAGTTCTCCATCCCAGCCGATGTCCACTTGAGGTTGGCTGGGGAGGTGGATTCCATCATGCCTAACGGAGGCTCCATGCCCTTTCCCATTGTTGCATTCATCGAATGTGGACTTCGATTTCCCCTTGATACTCTCTTTCGAGAAATCATCTATTACTGCAAACTTAACCCCATGCAACTTGTCATAAACTCATATCGGGTTATTAATGACATAATTGAACTAGCACACCGAGAAAATGCTAGGATCACTTTAGCCGACATCCAATTCTGCTATACCATGTGTGGCCTCAAGTCCGAAAAAGGCTACATATACTACCTCAAGCCCAGATCCATCGCCTTCAAACTAATAGCCGACTTCCCAGACCCCAATAAGGGTGCTGGAGATGATTATTTTATCTTCTCGGGCAACTAGGAGTTTTCACCGGCTGACGACCTCAACCTCTTTCATCTGAGCCGAACAGTTTTTAAAGAGGGTAATGGTAAGACTTAGTCATTCGCACTGAAATTCCATTTTGGTTATGGCTTTCTTGTTTATTCACCTCTTCTAATGTTTGCTTTCTGTTTTTTGCAACTCTTCCTCAGCTGACGAAGGGATTTCAGCAATCATTCGTTCCCAGCCAAGATCTAAAGAGGCTATTAGATTTCCCTGTGCAGAAGCGCAAGGCGCCTCTTCTACTAAACTACATACCAACATACAAGTCGGTCTTGCTCAACGTTTCATGCCGAAGTAAGACCCCTCATTCTGCTACAACTCGACCAACAACTTCATCTCCAAGGCCAGATCAGGCCTTCACTTCTAACCTAGCTGAGCAACCATCTACTTCTGCCCCTCAACTTATTCCTCCAGCCCAGCGCCAACGCCGACACCGAGCTCCAATCTCTACCCTTGTAAGAAGAACTCGCAGCCGCAAATGCCGATATTTTGAGGCATCGGTTTATGACCCAGCCAATCCTCCAACTGCCCTTCTGGCAATACACTTTGGCACCAAAGTAACAATTGCTTCTACAGCCGACAAAATGGGCTATAAACCAGCCATCGTTGAGGATCTCCTCACCAATATCCCCGGGGTTGTGATGGTGCAATCCTCACCTTCTCCATCCCAAACAAAGCCAAAGCCAAAGCCAAAAGATTGAAGAAGGCCAAGGCCAAGGCCACATTGACTCAGATTGACTCTGAAGACACTTTGCCAATTTCAAAATTGGCCGAGGTAGAGAAGAGTCAAACGGTCGCGGAGAAAAGGCCAGCCGAGATCAATGCATCCGATTCCCAACCACCCAAAAGGCCGAGGTCTGATCAACCTGAGGGTAGCCACAGCTTCCCTCGTAATATGACCTGAGCTCCCGAGGTCATGGTGGATGACAGACCCCTGATAGCCAGCGACAACGCAATGAATCTTGAAGTCAGTGCAACCCTATCAACGGCTGTTCTTTTACCATAAGCTATGAACCGTATGGCCGAACTGCATGAATATTAAAACTTTGCACTTATGATGCAACACTCGGTCTTGGTAAGTCTCTTTCTTACTCTTTTGTAATCTTTCTATACTTAATCAAATTTCACTAATCTATTTTACTTCTTGCAGGCCATCCAGCATGCTCATTTATATGTGGTCAAGACTGAGATGACAAGGAAAGAGCTGGCAAAGAAGACTAAAGAAGCTGCCAAGCTCCTCTCCTCACTCAATCATACTGAGGCCAATAATCGAGCCTTGCTGGATCAAGTAAAGGCTTCCAAAGCTACTCAAGATTTGGCTGAGAAAAAAGCAAAAAAAGTCAATGCTGAAGCCGAGGCTGCCAGAGCCGATCTTGAGGCTGCCAAGACCAAGGCAGTTGATTTAGAGACTAAGCTTCAAGAGGCCCTTGACTCAAAGGAGGCCGAGGTCAAGGCGGCCAATGAGAAAGCTTTTGAAAAAGGGCAAGCCGCCGTCTGAGATCAATACAAAGGGCAAGTCAACTTGGCTTGCAACCGAGGTTATTACCTTGGTTGGACTGCGACGCTCAACAAGTTATCTGTCCCAATGGGCTCCGACCTCCAAGACATCAATCAACTTCAAGTGCCTTTCCCTCCAAAGCCCAAGGACTCTGGTGAAGACGTCAACGATGATAATGCCGAGGATGGTGATATCGATAAAGAGAATGAGGAATCTGCCACTGATACCAAGTCCTCCACCCTAAATGAGCAAGTCCTGGACTTGACTCAAAATGAAGAGGATGATTTGGTTTCCAAGGGTGTCTCTCCCAAACCAACCACCTCTGAGGTCGAGGTCTAGTGTGCCGAAAGGAGTTTGGACCAGACTCTGCTCGAACTAGATGCCAAAGTAGCGGCGAAAAAAAATGCAATGCTGCCAACCGAGGCCGAGAAGACTCTCTCAGCCGAGGTTGAGCAATCCCAGACCAATCCTAACGCTTAGGATATTTCTTCTTTGTTTTGTACTTTTCCTTCTTATTTTTGAACAATGTTAGCTTTAGTTTGGCCGATGTGTCCTCTTTTGTACCTCGAACAAGTTGTCTTTTGCCAGGCTGAAGTACCTTTTTTTTTTTAATACAAGTCTTCTCTTTTCTTCTAAGTGTTGAATATTTGTTTCATGTATTCTCGACTACTTTCTCTCATGCCTTTCATGCTTCCATACTTAGAATATTTATGCATTTCTTCAAAGTATACCTTTAACTGTATAATAACTCTAGGGTATAATACATCGGATACAAACCTTGACTATTTGCATCAGCCAACCATTGGCACACCTCGGCTAACACCCAAAAAATATCAAAAATATTTTTGAGTGTTATTCAGTATTTCTTTTGTATCTCCATATGTTATCTTCTATTAAAAATTTACCCTTTCCAAGTTTTGACAACCTGGTTGGTCACCTCAGATAATATGTATCTCAGATATAGTTACCTCAGCCAACTCTAACTTGTAAATTTCTCTGAAATTTCAACAAGTGTTTAGCCCATTGAAACTTGCAAATTTTTCTGAAAATTTCAACAAGTCCCAAACTCTTAAGTTTATTTATCATTCTCCAGCTCTTTATCCCCTAATGTGAACCTAAGTTTTACTTAAGTTCACATTAAGCATGAGTCTATGGTCTTTTGCCGAAGTTAGATTCAAACAAAAACAAGCCGAGGTTATCAACCTTGGTTTTTCTGTTAATCTAACTGAAATGTACTTAGTTCCAATCTAAGTTTAACTCTGCTGACATAGCAAGTCCAGGTTAATCCATCTTAGTTCAACTCCATCATATGCAAGTATAATTCAACTCTGCTATACAATGAGTCTAAGTTATTCATCATGTTTCATTTAGAAACATCGCCAACTTAGTTCAACTCTATCATATACAAGTATAATTCAACGTTGCCATATAATGAGTCTAAGTTATTCGTCATGTTTCATTTAGAAATATCGCCAACTTAGTTTAACTCTATTATATGCAAGTATAATTCAACTCTGTCATATAATAAGTCTAAGTTATTCGTCATGTTTCACTCTAGAAACATCGCCATGGGACTGATTAGTCCCTTCACACAAATTTTAAATTCATCAAACTAAAATTTTATTATTACCTCGGCTAATAAAACCATGACATAAACTTCAAAAAACAAAAGATCTAAAGATAGAAAAACTTCAAATTGCAAGTGTTCCAAGGTCTTGGAAACTCTTTGCCATCACTGTCCTCAAGCCAATATGCTCCATTGCCGGTGACCGAGATGATTTTATAAGGCCCCTCCCAATTTGGGCAAAGCTTGCCCTCTCTAGGATCCTTCTTGTTGCCGACTACTTTCCTCAGCACAAGGTCCCCGACTTTGAACTCTCTTGGGTTGACCTTCTTGTTGTAAGCCTTAGCATGTTGTTGCTGGTATGCCCCCAGCTAAATTGCTGCTCTCTCTCTCTTTCTCTCTTTTTTCTTCTAGTAGATCTAGATCTCAGGCTAGAAATGCCTCATTAGTACCATTTTCTACTCCCTAGGTTCTGATCCTTAGAATGCCGACTTCTAGTGGGATAACTGCTTCAGTGCCATAAGCCATGGCAAATGGAGACTCCCTAGTTGATCTCCTCAGCGTAGTCTAATATGCCCAGAGTATATTGGGCAACTCTTCCACCCATTTTCTCTTTGCTGCTTCCAGGCTCTTTTTGATCCCATCCAAGATAGTCTTATTGGATGCTTCTGCTTGACCATTACTCTGAGGGAAACTTGGAGTAGAGTAGTAATTTTTGATTTTGTACTTTGCATAGAAGCCTTTTGATTAGCTTACTGTCAAACTGTGTACCACTGTCTGCTATTATTGCCCTTAGGATCCCAAACCTGGTGATGATATTCTTCCATATGAAGTTATTCACATCAATATCTCGAATCTTTACAAGGGGTTCAACTTCCACCCACTTTGTGAAATAATCAGTTGCTACCAGCAGGAACTTCCTTTGCCCAATTGCTTGGGGCAGTTGTCCAACAAGATCCATGCCCCACTGGCAAATGGCCAAGGGCTGGACACTGGGTTCAAATCTGCTGTTTATTGATGTATCAACGATGCGAACCTTTGACACTTCTCGTATTTTCTGATGTAGGCTTTAGTATCCTTCTGCATGTATGGCCACCAGTACCCTTGAGTAATGGCCCTATGAGCCAGTGATCTGTCCCCAGCATGGCTGCGACATACCCCTTCATGTATTTCATATAAGAAGTCTTCAACCTGGGGAGGTGCACACACCTCAAAAGGGGGCCAATAAAAGACCTTTTGTAGAGGTGTCCTTCTGCTATTAGGCTAAATCTTGCCGACTTCAGTCTGGTCTTGTATGTCTATTTGCAATCATCTGATAACTTGATGTCACTAAGAAACATCACTATTGCATCCATCCAACTTGGACCCATCTCTACACGCATTGCTTCATACTCTATGATTAGTGGTTCCACACTTGGGCCTGACAAATAATCAACCATTATTGTCATTGCCTCCCCTAACTTCATTACACTAGCCAGGTTAGCCAAGGCATCAACATGGTTGTTGTCATCTCGGCTAACTTGCTGTAGTCAGCAATCCTGGAATAGGGCTAGCAATCTAACAACTTCTTTGACATAAGCTATTATTCTTTCATCTCAGGCTGCATACTCGTCTGTTGCCTGGTTCATAATAAGTTAGGAGTCACAGAAGACTACCACATTGTCGGCTTCCATTGCTGCTATTAACTTTAACCCTGCGATTAGCACCTCATATTCAGCTTCATTGTTTGAGGCTTTGAACTCCAAATGAATAGACTGCTCTAACATTCGCCCATCTGGTGATATTAACACCACCCCTGCCCTTGCTCCTTGACGGTTTGAACTTCCATCAACAATCAGGCGGAAGGAGTCGCCGATGTAAATATCACAAGGCTTGAGTTTTTCTTGTTTTTTCTACTTTGTTGTGGGATTTTTCATTCCCAACTGGGTCTCTTCTTGTTCCCCTGGACATCCTAAGCCGCGGCTTACTGGAGCCCGACGTGGGATGGCACTAGCTGTGAACTTGGCCACGAAGTCGGCCAGAACCTGGCCTTTGATTGTCGTTCTGGGTCTAAACTCTAAATTGTATTGGCCTAATACCACTACCCATCTGGTTACCCTACCTGTCAGATCTCCTTGTTGCAGCAAGGACTTCAAGGGGTGCTCAGTCAACACCACAATCTTGTGGGCTTTGAAGTAATGATTCAATTTTTTGAAAGCCATCACTAAGGCCAGTGTCAATTTCTCCAGGGGCAAGTACCTGGTCTCAGCACTTGGTAAGGTTTTACTCATATAGTATACTACCCTTTGTTCTCCCTTTTCTTCCCTGATTACGACTGCACTCACTACATGCTCTGAAACGGCCAAGTATAAGAATAACTAATCTCTAGGTACTGGATTTGAAAGAACTAGAGCTGTTGTCAGGTACTTCTTCAAGTTAGCCAAGGCGACTTCGCACTCTTCTGTCCACAAAAACTCTGTGGCCTTCTTTAATAAACTGAAAAATGGTTTACATTTATTTGAACTTCTGTTTATAAACCTATTGAGGGCTGCAGCCCTTCCTGTTGACATTTGCACCTGTTTTGTCAATGTTGGGCTCTTCAAGTCAAAGATGGCCTTGATTTGATCTGGGCTTGCTTCGATACCCCTTCTGGTAACCAAGTATCCCAGGAACTTACCAGACCTAACTCCAAATGCGCATTTTGAAGCATTGAGTTGGAGCCGATATGTTCTAAGAATATCCAACACTTTTTTCAAGTCGGCTAGGTGATTCTCAGGTTCTTTGGTCTTCACAACCATGTCATCAATGTATACTTCCACTGTTTTGCTAATTATATGTCTGAACATCTTAGTCACCAATCTCTGGTAAGTTGCTCCTGTATTTTTCAATCCGAAAGGCATCACCTTATAGTAATATAGCCCTTTTGGGGTGATAAATACAATCTTCTCCTCATCAGAGGGGTACATTGTTATCTGATGATACCCCCTGTAAGCATCCAGGAAGCTCATCCTTCCATGCCCTGAAGTAGCATCCACTAATTGATCGATCTTAGAGAGTGGGAAACTATCTTTGGGACAAGCCTTATTCAGGCTGGTGAAGTCCACGCAAACCCTCCACTTCCCATTCTTCTTTTTCACAACAACTGTGTTTCACAACCAAGTTAGGTAGTTTACCTCCCAAATGGTCTTGGCTTCCAGCAGTTTGTCCATTTCCTCCTCAACTGTCTCAACATGCATCAATGTCTTCCTCCTAGCCCGTTAGATGACAGGTTTAGCCGACCTGTCTATATTGAGCATATGGCATGTGACCTCGGGGTTAATACAAGGCATCTTGTAGAGCGTCCAGGCAAACACCTCTATATTTTCTCGCAAGAATGCTTCCAACTCCCTTTCTTCTTCCTCAGCTAAACCTGAACTGAGAAGGAAGAAGTGCTCTTCATCACCTTGTTGGACCAGAACTTTCTTCAAGCCTTTCTCACTTTTGTCGATGGCTCCTTGCCAACGTCATCCAAGACCTCCATGTTCTCATCTTCAATTTCTATTGTCTCTACCGCTCGCACGTTGCAGGTGGATTTCATTGCAACCATGGAGAATTTCTTTGCCTACACCTGATCCCATTTGACCTCCTCAATTCCATGCTCTATTGAGAACTGCAACAGCTGGTGCAGTGTTGAAGGAACAACCCTCATTGCGTGCAACCACAGCCTCTCCAAGATAACATTATAAGGAGAGAGGGTGTGAATTACTATGAACTCTGTACTTACCTTCTTGGTGCCTGCTTACACCTCCAAGTTCTTTGTTCCCAAGGGCCATGTTAGTGTTCCATTGAACCCAACCATTGGGCTATTGGCCTACTCCATATCATCTTGATGAAAGTCGAGCTCCTTGTAACATCTAACATACATGATGTCACAAAAGCTACCTTGGTTAATTAGAATGCCTTACCTGGCATTCTCCAATCTTGAGGGTTGCTACCAGAGCATCGTTGTGTAGATGTTGCACCATGTCTAAGTCGGCTTCAATAAAGGACACCATCGGTCCCTAGTACTCGTCTGCCCTAGGCTTCTTTTGCTGGACCTGGTACACATGCTATAAGTGCCTGACCCTCTGAGTTTTCCCACGTACCTCGTTCTCATTAACCCTTGAGTAAATCACATTGATCACTCGAGGTTCGTCTGCTTGCGGTTGCGGTGCTGGTTGAGGTGGTGTTGTCGACGCCTGGGGCAGTCTTGCCTGCTCTTCCCTTGTTCTGACATCATCTACCAGATCCCTCAAATGGCCCTGTCTAACCAGATCTTCCAAATGTGTCTTCAAGGTTCTGCACCCTTGAGTTAGATGTTCATCCTCGTTGTGGTAGGCACAATGCTTCCCAAGACTTCTTCCCATGAATTCACTAGGAATCTTTTCTGGGGCTCTATAATACAATTGGTCCCTGATTCTTTTCAGAACCTTATAAACAGGAATCCGAAATATGGTGGTGACTGTATGTGTAGCCCTCAGTCTTGTCTCTTACCTGTTATATCCAGTATTACATCGGCCTCGCTTCGGCAAGCCGTTTCTCTTCTCTTGTTTTGATGGTTTTGTCCCCGGCGTATCCTCCTCTGCTCTGGCATATTTCTCAATCCTTGCCATGAGCTCCTCCATACTCTTTGGCAAAGTCTTTGCCAGTGATTTCTGAAGCATGTAGTCATCCTCCAGGCCGTTCTTAAAAGACACGACTGCCAACTCCAAATTGCATCCTGCTATTCGGTTGAACACCTCGTAATTCTTTTTGGCACAAGCCCTGAGGCTTTCACCCTCGCCAATTTTTAGGGCCATTAAGGAGTCTACCCTCAATGGTTGTAATTTGTTTGTAACAAACCGGGCCACAAACATCTCGGTCAAGTCTTTTCAACTTTTCACAGTTCCTTTCGATAACTTGTGAAACCAATCTGATGCAATTTTCCTAAAGGATGAGGGGAGCACCTTGCAGAGCAACGGTTCGTTTCCAATATACAGTGCCATTGAGTTCAAATACAAGCCAACGTGAAAGTTTGGATTGGACTTACCGTCTTATATCTGGAACCTCAACATGTGATGTAACGCCCCCAAAATAAACTCATAGTTCATACATTCATGGTACAAGAAAATGACAATATATTCCATACATCAGAGTGTTTAGCACAAAAGTATTACATGTTGACAACAAAAGTAAATGCCCTACGGGCTTACAACTTTCCAAGTCAACACTTGGGTTCAACAAAAGAAGAGTTCTAACTCTTTATACAAAATAAGCCCTTGGCTTGATTTACATGTAATACAAAAAGATAACACCAAAAAGTCATCTAGCCACTAAGCCTCCCAAGCTACGTCCTTGAAGGTGGCATACCATCTGTACTTGAAAATGATGTCCCATGAAGGGTAAGCCAAAGCCCAGTAGAGACATACTAAACCAATTATGAGCAATAACTAAAACATTAGCATTTGATAGATGAGTAACACCTGTAAACCAACTTACAACACTTTCCAATTCCATGACAAATACGTTTATGTTTCATTACACACTCCTTTACTTCCAATTCAAATTCATAAACATGGCTCATTATCTAGCCAAACAAATAAATGAGACTATACTCATATCAAAACACTTCAAATACTTCAATTATCAATGGAGTCCATGCCCTATCTCCTCCCAAACAGGTTTGAGAGAACACTACCAACCCGATCCCCCAAGAAATGGAAACACTCCCCGCTCAAGGTACAAACCGTGACCCTCTGGCGGTAGCAATCAATAACAGCCCGGTATGACGATAACCA
>NW_021025712.1:328441-342350 GCF_004153795.1 Camellia sinensis | reverse complement strand
TGGACTCCCAGCTAGATAGAGATAAACTCCCTAAGAGTTCTATCTTTATCCTCCCATGATACAATGATCTTCACAAATTGTAGTAGTACTCCAAACAATTTGTTCGGCGAACCAAACCTGTGTTCTAACTCTCTGAATATTTTTTCCTAAAATTAAAATGAAGAATAATGCAAAAGTAAAAAAAAAAAAAAATCTAGACAGCAATGAGACCAAATTTAGACTGATTTTCGGATTGAACTTTTATTCCCCAAAGACTGCTGGATTTATGGAATATTTATAGGCAAAATATCAAAGCCCCGAACAGGTGTGGTAAGGCAGAACAGGTGCAACAAAAAGTCAACAGAAACTTTCTGAAATTTCAAACAGAAATGCAGTTATAAAACTGTATCTGTCCGTTGCTCCTATGAAATAGCTTTTTCACACAACAATTGGAAAAAGATCCGTTGGTTAAGGCAAAGTTCAAAACTGTTTGATTTTAATATTTAAATCACTTTGAATGGTCTAAAGCTAACAAATAGTTTGGAATTTAAACTATTTGAGTAGTTTAATCTATTTTAAGAAATCACTTTAGGAAATCAAAAATAAAATAAAATTTCCACAATAATTTTTATTGAAAAAATTCAAAAGAATTTTATCTAAAAAATTAATGTTAAATCCGAAAACGACGTCATCTTCCCATTCACTCATAAATGGTTTTGACGTTCCGTCTTCACTACTTCACCTTTTCGGACCCACCCCAAAACACGTTTGGGGTCCATCCAAATTGGGTTAAAAAATATGCCTATATAAAACCATTTTTTCTAACACACATAAGTTAATTCACACATTAATTTATATTTTTTACTTTACTTAACTTTAATTTCATTTTCAAATAATATACATGCAAATAGTACCTTACAGAAGTTGATATCAAATATTCTCAAAAGTTTGCTTAAATCCATAAACACTACCTGCTACAATTGGTCAAAAAATAGGTTGGACCAAAATAGCCACGCGTGTTGCACCTGTGCTTTAACTAGTATTTTCAAAAAGTCGATTAGAGATGTTCTTAAGTCTCGTTTGGAAACTTGAAATTTTAGTTAAAAGTTAAAGAGTTACTATCACATTTTTTACACATCTTTTTATAAAAAATCAAAAAATTAGTAAAAATTAGTATAAATAATAGTCGACTTTCAAGATATTTCTCATATTATTTAACTTCTATTTGGTAAATGATAAAAAAAAAATTAAAATAATTTTTTTACTATATTTTTTAAAATTTCTATTATCATGATAATTTATAGGTTGTTATTCACCTAAAAATAAATCAAAATATTATAATCTTTGTATACTTCTCATATTTTTATGCAATTCTTATTTTATATATATCAAGTAATTATAGAGTATATATTTTAAGAATTGTGTAAAAAATAAAATAAATATATAAAAAGTGAAGTATGGAAAAGGCTTGTTCAGGGATTTGAAATCTTGCTATGACATTAGCCACAGCAGTAACTGTTGTCTGTAGGGCTTATTTTGAATCTATTTTGATAATTTAAATAGTTCATATTATAAGATTTGTCAATTGTGTTAACTATATAAAAAATTAAATTAATCAGAAATGCATAGTTCTATGGTTCGAGACTAATGGTTTTTTAAAAACATTATCATAATAATTATAGTTGTTTAATTTTTATTTTTTTTAAATAAAATTTAATCTTGTTATGAAGTTATAAATATTTGATGTGGGTGTTGATTTTTGACCACACAACCAAATAGGGAATACTCAGCAGGAGAGCACCGGCAGAATAGATTAAACCTGAACAACCTATCACAGAAAGATAAGAGTCCGGCGGTGGTACGTCCACCCGGGAACACTCTGACGATCAAGTCAGTAATTATCTCTCAAAGATAGTCAATAGTTCTTAACTCACTAGACAGAGCATAAAAAACATACCTTAGACCTGCGAGGGTGCCCTACTTTTATAGCTAGCACTAAGTTGATCTCTGAAGAAGCCTAGTTTCAATAGACTTTGGCCCAATGTTCATCTTGGACTCCCAGCTAGATAGAGATAAACTCCCTAAGAGTTCTATCTTTATCTAGACTAAGGTCCTCCCAAGTTCTAGGACTCATGTCCTCTATCCGCTCGTCTTGGATTCCGATATCTCCGTAGAGAATCTCGGCCTAGTCGAGATCACCTCAGTGTCATGACCATACGTGGCACCTCGGCTGACACTCCGACATCACCTTGGCCACGTGCTGTTATTTCACAAAATACGTCCCCACAACTGCCCCCTAGGTTCTATTACCTCAACATTCTAAAGTGATAAAACCTACATCATTTGTCCACATAGCAGGTCAGCAAAGACTTACTCTATTCTTCATGACCGAGATCATCAGCCGTCGGCATTACATAACCAAGACTCTGCTGTCTACTTTATCAATGACCAAGGACCAAGAACCAAGTTCTTCAAGTTTCGTAACCGAGATCGCTCCCCTAGCCGAGGTTTTTGCTCCATTAAATCAAGAACCACAAGAGTTTTGTCCATGTATGAGCTGTCACGCATTGTTCTCAACCGTTTCCGCCAAGTGTCCTTCTCTCATTAGTTCGTTCCTGATACGTGCCATCAGGTCGCGTCGTTTCTACGCACGCCGCCTAACAGACACATCGTCCAAGGCATTCCATTATGGTTTGCCGCCCTTTCAAATTTTTAACAAAAACAATTTCTCGCTCTCTGTCATTTCACATTTCATTCCTTCGTTTTTGCTCAAACTCTCTCTCTCTAAAGCAAAGAAAAACCCTCAAACCACCATTGCCGCTTCTTCGAGCTTTCTGTAACTTCTCCGACCGTCTCCTCTGGCATTCTTTTCACTATTTTACTCTAGTGTTTACTGTCATCTTACTCCGACGATCATTACTCCGACCATGGTTCCTCGGCCCTATTTGGTAAGTTCTTAATTTCTTTATTCTCAGCTTTCCACTATTCTGAATATGTTCCTTCTTTTCCTTATGACTATTTTGTTGTTGTGGTTGTACTCTGTTTCTTCTTTGATTACGAATCAGTTCTCGTCTCATTATACTTTTGTTATTCCTTAAGCGTCGTTATTGCATTGGCTTGTGATTCATTACTGTTTCGATATATACTTGTGTCTATACACACTAATTCGTGATTCTTGCACATACGCTTCGTATGGTTCACAAATTTGAAGTTTTAACAAAGTTTATCACTGCTTTTGGTCCTTGCATATCCGCACACACCCACTCAGTGTTTCTTGAAAAAATGTTGCTTTCTTGACTCTGAATCTTGCCCTTTTCTATTTTTCTTTGACTTGTTTCCAGATTCTTGCCATTGATTCTTGTTTCCATATAGATTTAGGCTTGGGACTTGATAAAGAAATCACATAGTTAGGAAAAACTGAACCACAGCCCCCCTTAGATCCAAAAAAACCCTAGAAGCTGCCAGATTAGGGTTTTAGCCGAGGTCTTTAAACCCACACTAAACATTCCTTTCTGAAATTTTGCCCTAATCTTTATCAGCCGACATCATGGGTATGTTCAGGTGATGAGTAGATACACCAGAAAAAATAAAGTATTTTCCTCGAGAGTTCTCCATCCCAGCTGATGTTCACCTCAGGTTGGCTGCGAAGAAGGACTCTATCATGTCTTATGGGGATTCCATGCCCTTCACAGTGGTAGCCTTGATAGAGTGTGGACTTCAGTTTTCCCTAGACATTCTCTTAAGGAAGGTTCTTCACTACAATAAACTCAACCCTATGTAGCTAGCCATCAACTCATATCGGGTTATCAATGGCATAATTGAACTAGCACACTGAGAAAAATCTAGGATCACTTTAGCTGGCATCTAATTTTGCTATACCATGTGTGGCCTCAAGTCCGAAAAAGGCTACATATACTACCTAAAGTGCAGATCCACCGCCTTCAAACTAATAGCCAACCTCCCAGACTCCAACAAAGGTGTTGGAGATGATTACATCATCGTCTCGGGTAACTAAGAGTTCTTATCTGATGACAACATACATCTCTATCCTCTGAGCCGAACCGTTTTTAAAGAGGATAATGGTAAGACTTAGTCATTCGTACTAAAATTCCATTTTGATTAAGGCTTGCTAGTTTATTCATTTCTTCTAATGTTTGCTCTTTGTTTCCTACAATTCTTTCTTAGCCAGCAAAGGGATTCCGACAATCATTCATTTCCAACTAAGATCTAAAGAGGTTGTTAGATCTCCCTGTGTAGAAGCGCAAGGCGCCTCTTCTACTGAACTACATACCAACATACAAGTCGGCTCTGCCCGACGTTCCACGCCGAAATAAGACCCCTCCTTCTGCCACAACTTCACCAACAACTTCATCTCCAAGGCCAAATTAGGCCTCCACTTTTAACCCAGCTGAGCAACCATCTACTTCTGCCCTCAACTTATTCCTCCAGCGCCAACGTCGATACCGAGCCCCAATCTCTGCCCCTACCGGTAGAACTCGTAGCCCCAAATGTCGATATTTTGAGGCATTGGCTTACGACTCAGCCAATCCTCCAACCGTCCTTTCAGCAATATACTTTGACACCAAGGTAATAGTTGCTTCCACAGTCGACAAAATGGGCCGTAAACCAACCATCGCTGAGGATCTCCTTGCCGATATCCAAGGGTATTGACAGTGCAATCCTCGCCTTCTCCATTCCAAACAAAGCCAAAGCCGAAAAGATTGAAGAAGGCCAAGGCCACAGTGACTCAGATTGACTCTGAGGACATTGTGCCAATTTTGAAATTGGCCGAGGTAGAGAAGAGTCAAACGGCCACCAAGAAAAGGCCAGTCAAGATCGATGCATTCGATTCCCAACCGCCCAAAAGGCCGAGGTCTAACCAACCTGTGGGTAACCGCAGCTTCTCTCGCAATTTGACTTAGGCTCCTGAGGTCATGGTGGATGAAAGACCCCCGACAGCCGGCGACAACGCAATGAATCTTGAAGTCGGCGCAGCCCTGTCAACAGTTGTTCTTTTACCAAAAGATATGAACCGTATGGCCGAACTACATGAATATGAAAACTTCGCCTGTATGATGCAGCACTCGGTCTTAGTAAGTCTCTTTCTTACTCTTTTGTAATCTTTTTATACTTAGTCAAATTTTACTAATCTGTTTTACTTCTTGCAGGCCATCCAGTAGGATTATTCATACGTAGTTAAGACTGAGATGACAAGAAAGGAGTTGGCAAAGAAGACTAAAGAAACTGCCAAACTCTTCTCCTCACTCAATTATGCCGAAGCCAACAATCGAGCCTTGCTAGATCAAGCCAAGGCTTCCAACACTGCTCAAGATTTGGAAATTTTAGGATATAATATTGAAAGGGATGAAATGTTATTTTGGACTTTTTCTTGTAGGGCCGGCTTTGGCCCAAAGCCAGTAAAGCCGCCGCTTTGGGTCCTGAAAATTTATTTAAAAAAACGTTTCAAAATATTTTTAACTATTATATTCGTTCATAAAAAAAATAAAAAATCTACCTAAATTTAAAAGGTCTCATTAAAATTCAATAAAGATTCAAAACTATTAAATGGTTAATGTGGTGAATTATTTAAAATGAATAGATAATTATTTTTACTCTAAAAATATCGAAAAACCTATTGATTTGATGAGTTATTTGAAATTAATGGATGATCATTTCCCAAATTTGTGGATTGTGTTTAGAGTACAATTAATTATGCCAGTTAGAATTGTTTCTAGAGAAAAAGAATCAAATTTAAAATTGAATAAATCTTACCTATGTCTCAACAAAGATTAAATGGATTAATAATCTTAGCTATTGAAAAATATTTAGCGGATAAGTTGAATTATACAAGTTTGATTAGCAATTTTGCAATTAAAAATGTGATAATGGTGATGTTTAAGTGATATTTTGTTATAATTTGTTTACTTTTTATTTAGTACTTAAGTTTAGATTATTTTGGATAGTTTTCTTAGATTGCTGCTGTTAGCACTTACCTAATTTCTTTGGACTCCTCAATTCTCACTTCTTCTTTTTTTTTTATTACAATTATACCCTGAAGTAAAATTACATTAAGGGACAACTTTTAATAAAAAAACCCATCCACCAAATAAAAATAATTAGAATGATACTATATAATGTTGTACACCCACTTTCATCCCCATCTATACATATTTCTTACTTGCCTAAACTCTAACTGCATTTTTCTTCATCACCATCCTACGCCCATGTATTCATCTTCAATGAAAAATATTTAAAATCACCTAATCAGTTAACGTTTTGTTTGGTGGTTTCAAATTTATTCGGTATTCCAAATCAGTTAACTTTGCAAACAAACCTATTACAGACTCCGAGTTTTTACATTTGTGATTGTTTTCACCATCCATTGATACTTATACAGCAATGGAGAATAATGACAACAACTCTGATAAGATTGGCGTTGTATTGGTAAGCTTATCTATCTTACATTTACGATTCTTGGTCGTTTTTGGTTCGGTATTGGTTTGCCGACTGTTGAGATTCTGTTCAGTAATACAATACTGAAAAGAAACATTTTGTTCGAGAATGGAATATCGAACGGTTCCATTTTGTAGTATTTTTCCCCTATTTCTATTTTTCTGAGGGTTTTTCCCTCTAAAATCCCCTTGTATCGAGAGTTTTACTCCGAAATAAACAAAAAATATATATATGTGATGAGGAGTTGAAGGTTACTTGAGAGAAAATAAAGAGACCGTCAAAGAGATTTCTAACAAGATTTCCAACTGAGATACTATCCTTCACGATGACAAGGAGAAATAGACCATTGTTTATGAGAGGAAAAGAAGATAAGGACAGCTAATTTGTCTCTCAATCGTTTGTTATTTTCAATCGTTCATCATTTACTGAGAAAATGAGAAGAGATGGTATGCAAAATCAGGTGAGTGTGCATTTGGGTGTGATGATATTATGAATATGGATAAAATTAGTATTAAGTGGAGTGTTCAAATAAATCTTGTTATAATTTAGGGTTTTAGAGTGTGGGTTCAAAGAAATGGAGAGTCCAAAAAAATTAAGTAACTGCTAATAGCAGCCTTCTTTTCTTATTGTAAACTTTGTTATATGTTTAAGTAAATTTTATGTAAAAAAAAATGGTGTATAATCTTTTGATTACAATTTTTTTTTTTCTTAAATGTATAAAAGGCCCTTTATTGGGAGCTCAATTTGGACCCAAAAAATGTCAAAACTGGCTCTGTTTTCTTAGGAGGGTCTACCTTGCTTTGTTAATTTACAACTTTGATAGAAAACTAGTTTTGTTAAAGTTAGGCTATATGATGTTGCTTATTACTTAACCCAAACTTTTAAATTCTAAAATATCTCTCCCCAATTCTTGTTCATTCTATTGTAACAAATATTGCACCATTTACAAATAATATACATTAGGAGATATTCTTTTAAATGGTTCTAATTAAAAATATGACTTGGAATAAAATCAATTTAAAGAAAATGAGTTTCTCAAGTTATTGGAAGAAAGACTCGTTGAATTGAATCATTTAGAACCAACTTGAGCATATCAAGATGTTGATGTTACCATTGTTTTGTGTTGAACTTTGAGCTAAGAAAAACAAAACAAAACAAAAAAAATTGGATAAATTACCAATAAGTCTTAATTGTTGAATTTAAATCCCATCAAATCCTATTAAAAATAAGTTCTAATAAAATTGTTGTTAAAAATAATTTTTTGTGATGACTTTTTACATATGTCGCTAAAAATTGATAATTAGTAACTTTTTGCTCCACTATGCCATCACTTGCAGTTAGGCTTCCCTCCTAATTTTGAATTTAAATGTGAGTAACCGTTGAAGCCACATCACTTTGCATCTTCTTTGCTGATCCAATGCTACTCAGATCTCGTAATAACCAATACTAACTGTCACGTGGACGATTATGATTGAAGACTTGAATAGTCTTCCTGTATTACCCCTATTCTGCCACACGTCGAATTGTAATTGGCTTATACAAAATATGTAGCCAACAATTGGTAAGTTTATCTATCTTACATTTACGATTCTTGGTCGTTTTCGGTTCGGTACTGGTTTGTCGACTGTTGAGATTATGTTCAGTAATACAATACTGAGAAGAAATATTTTGTTCGACACTGAAATGTCGAACGGTTCCATTTTGTAGTATTTTTCCCCTATTTCTATTTTTTATGAGGGTTTTTCCCTCTAAAACCCCTTTGTATCGAGAGTTTTACTCTGAAATAAACAAAATATATATATATATATATATATATATGTGTGTGTGTGATGAGGAGTTAATGGTTACTTGAGAGAAAATAAAGAGACCATCATTTCCAACTAAGATACTATCCTTCACCATGACAAGGAGAAATAAACCATTGTTTATGAGAGGAAAATAAGAGAGGGACAGTTGATTCGTCTCTCAATCGTTTGTTATTCTCAATCGTTCATCATTTACTGAGAAAAGAAGAAGAGATGATATTCAAAATTAGGTGGGTGTGCATTTGGGTGTGATGATATTATGAATATGGATAAAATTAGTATTAAGTGAAGTGTTCAAATAAATCTTGTTATAATCTAGGGTTTAGAGTGTGGGTTCAAAGAAATGGAGAGTCCAAAAAAATTAGGTAGCTGCTAATAGCAGCTTTCTTTTCTTATTGTAAACTTTGTTATATGTTTAAGTAAATTTTATGTAAAAAAAAATGGTGTATAATCTTTTGATTACAATTTTTTTTTTTCTTAAATGTATAAAAGGCCCTTTATTGGGAGCTCAATTTGGACCCAAAAAATGTCAAAACTGGCTCTGTTTTCTTAGGAGGGTCTACTTTGCTTTGTTAATTTACAACTTTGATAGAAAACTAGTTTTGTTAAAGTTAGGCTATATGATGTTGCTTATTACTTCTTAACCCAAACTTTTAAATTCTAAAATATCTCTCCCCAATTCTTGCTTGAAGTTTATTCATTCTATTGTAACAAATATTGCACCATTTACAAATAATATACATTAGGAGATATTCTTTTAAATGGTTCTAATTAAAAATATGACTTGGAATAAAATCAATTTAAAGAAAATGAGTTTCTCAAGTTATTGGAAGAAAGACTCGTTGAATTGAATCATTTAGAACCAACTTGAGCATATCAAGATGTTGATGTTACGATTGTTTTGTGTTGAACTTTGAGCTAAAAAAAACAAAAAAACAAAAAAATTGGGTAAACTACTAATAAGTCTTAATTGTTGAATTTAATTCTCATTAAATCCTATTAAAAATAAGTTCTAATACAGTTGTTGTTAAAAATAATTTTTTGTGATGATTTTTTACATATGTCGCTAAAAATTGACAATTAGTAACTTTTTTTATCATGATTTTAATAAATTGTTTCTAAAACTTACAATTAGTAACGCTTTTCTATGACGAATCTTTCAAATTGCCACTGAAAGTTGAAAATTAATAATTTTTTTGTGATGATTTTTTTAAACTATCGCTAAAATTTATAATTAGTAACATTTTTTGTATTAAAATTTTTAAACTGTCGCTGAAAATTAATAATTAGTGACTTTTTTTATATTGTTTGATGAAAAATGTCATTAATTATCATGTGACCTATTGAATAATAAATCCACCTATTAAAATCTATACGCAAGTCTAAAAAAAAAAAAATCTTATTCAAAACAAGGAAGTACGAAAGAACACACTTTATAATGGCCTTAGTCCTCAGTATGATCACAAAACAGATAATGCTGTTCTAGTATACATAAGATTATGCTGCATTATGATGCATTCTAGGGTATGTCATTTTAAGTAGGGATAGCGAGCCACTTGTGTGTATGCAAATAACATTGTGATGGCATGCATAAACTTCATCTCGGGATTAAGATAATCTTGTTTGACCCATCTTAAAAAAAAAAAAGATAATCTAGTTTGAAATATTTACGTAGTTATCATTTCCATTTTGTTTATTCATTTATTTGTTTGGGCTTTGTCATATGTGCCTCCTGCATCACTGTAGAAAATTATGAGGCTACAAAAAAGAAGTGCCACATTTGAGAAGCTTCCCTTAAAAGTGGTGAGCATGGTGGGATAGGATTTATATTTGTTAGGATTGGTTTGGGAAGTGGGTTGATTTTTTAGTTTTTTGGCTTTTTTGACTATTTTAGCCTGGGCTAAAAAGCTTGATTTTGAAAAGGTTTTTTGACTTTTTGGCTTTTTTGGCTTTTTTGTGAGAGAAGAGTGTAATGATTATGGGTTGGATGTGATGTTTTGTCTTTTGAGGCTAAAATAGCCAAAAAAGCCTCATATTCTTCTTCCCAAACGGTTTGATTTTTCAATTTTGTTTCGGATTATTAGCCTCAAATGTGTTGGACTATCCTGTCCTATAGGGAGGGGGGACACAAATGGAGGGATAAGGGAGGATATGAGATTAGGTGGTGAAATGAGCATTTTGACCCGCTACTACTTAATTATGAATTATATTTAGTAAAATTTAATAAAATTTAAATGTCTCAATTTACCCTATACTACTTAATTATGAATTATATTTAGTAAAATTTAATAAAATTTAAATGTCTCAATTTAAAAATAAAATAATTTTATTTAATTTTTATTGATGTTTTATTTATTTAATTTTTTATAGATATTTTATTGATATTTTATTTTAAAATTTTGTTTATATTTTATTTAATTTCATTATTTAAATTTTAATAGATGCTTTATTTAATTTCATTATTTAATTATTATTATTTTTCAAATAAATTTAAAATTTTAATTAAAAAATAACATTTATTTTTATTGATATTTTATTTATTTAATGTATTTAATTTAAAAAAATAAATTTATTTAATTGTGTAAAAAATAGAATAAAATAAATTTTTATTGAATCTAAGTAAAAATAATTCAAATATTAAAGATATGTTTAATATTGGGACTAGGGGTGCCGTTGCCACCCCTCAGTTTTGGAAATTACACTTTTACCTCTATATTCATAGGTATTTGTAAAATGTGTCATTGGATTGCCTCTTAATTTTTTGAAATTATTTTACTAATTCTATATTTCATTAATTTTTCAGAATGTGTAATGAATTGATTTCTAACTATTTCCTACTTAGCATCAATATGATTTAAACAATTTTATTTATACAACAGGTGTATGTCACTTCTTTTTATTTTTATTTACTAGATATTGTCAACTAATAAAATGGTTTCATTAATACTTCATGAATTTAGAAAATATTATAAAGAAACAAAAAAATAATTATTAGATTTATTTATTTTTTTATCTTAAAGTAATTTGTTCACAACCCTTATATAAGAAATTACTCTCTATTAGTAATGTAACAACAAATTTATTTATTTTTTATTTTTTATTTTTTTTTAAAAACAATCACCTTGACCCCCGGGACATGCACTAATTGCAAGCTAGGTTTCATTTCAGCTAAATAGTCACCTTTGAGGATCTAAATATACAGTGAATTGATTGAGAGTTCTCCAAGTAATTGCACCATCTAGTAGTGACTATTGGTGTCACAATCTGCTTAGGTAATTGATGAAGAAATTTGAGAAAGGAAGAGCATATATGCACACGCTTATTGCTGACTTTGGGAAAGCAAAGCCACTGAGAGTTCCTAATTTATGAAGCTCCTTTGTTATTGATTACTTATTAAAGTTATGTTTGGTATATAGGCAAATAAAATTATGGTTTTGATTCAGTGATGTTGAGGCACCAATATTTGCAATTTTCAAAATCTTATTGTGGGTGTTGATTTTCAACCACACAATCAAATGGGAAACTCAGCTGGAGAGCACCGGCAGAATAGATTAAGCCCAAACACCTACCAACAAGAATATGAGAATACCACGGTGGTCCGTCCACCCGGGGGCACTCCGACGATCAAGTCAGTAATTTTATCTCTCACAGATATCAATACAAGTACTTAAATTTCAACAATGAAAGTATAAAAACATTTCAAATAAAGCATACCTTAGACCCACGAGGGTGCCTTACTTTTATAATGATCAGTGTCCAACTTCCCCTAGAAATCTTACTTTATGGGACTCTATCCTTTACAAGGATAACATTTATCACAACTCAAACTATTTAGATTAAGATGAACTCCCTCAAGAGTCCCATCTCTATCCAAATAAGTTGCTTGATGTCATCTAGGACTCTATCCAAATATCGTGAATTCCGGTATTATCACACCATATCTCAATGTAGACGTCCCCGAACGCCCCGGGAGGGACGAGCTCCCGTTCTGTTCATTTGGGGTCACTACAGCTCAGGACTCTCAAATTTGTCACGGTTCTAAGTCTGAACCAAAGAGTCCAAATCCGGCAAATCGTTTTGAGAAAAACAGATTTTTGAAAGAAGTGCCAAACATGGACTGCTTTGCCAGATACAGAGTCGCCACCTAAATGTTTTTTAATGGAAAATTTAGGAAACCCTGACTCGGTGCCAAAGGCCACGTGTCCGTCATCACCAAAGTTGCCTCGGCTCGGGAACTTGGGTACGATTGGGGAAGGTCACTTCGTGAGCACCCCCGCTCGCCCGATCAAAGATCGGCCTCTACTAACCATGATATCTATTTTTGAAAACTTTGTATGTCCTTATTCCAGTTATTAGCCTAGGTTACTATATGATGCACACAGCATATAAGTATAGACTGGGATCGCCCGAATTGGAACAAAACATTTCATGCTTGTTTATTTGAAAGATGGTTTGCTACTCGCAAGTAGGCTTAAAATACAGATTTTTCCACCCGCAGGTGGGCTTAGAAAATATGATTTTGCCACTATCTAGTGGGCTTAAAACAAACATTTGATGAATTGTCCCAATCCAAATAACCCAACCTTCACCCACAGGCATTTAGGCAGTTATATTACATAAGCATATAGCCTCATGGTAAGCATGTTATTCATGGGAATCACTCACACGCATGCAAGGATGCTAAAGCATAAGACTCACCGAGTACTCCAAGCCAAAACAAAAACTCATTAGAAATCATGCATGAATCATAAGTATACAGAAATGCCTAATGCAACACATGCAAGAATGCAAACTATAGAAGGCTCGGCTATTCTAAACATGGCATATGGAATGCTACAGCTAACATGTATTCAACTTGTAATTGAAATACAAATGCAGTTAGTATGATGCGCCAAGCCCGGTGCATGCAAAACAAATGAATGATGCAGACATGCTGTCATACTGTATGCTAATTGAAATGTGCCCTAATCTAACCATCATAAGCAGGTAAATAAAAGGGAAGAAAGACGTGGGGTTGGAAGACATACATCACACTCACGCACGCTTATTACAGTTATGCCCTCGCGCAGAGGGTCCGAATAAATAATACAGTCCCGAATAAAAGAATATTACAGTCCAAATAATACAGTCCAAATAATGTACAAATTCTTAATTAATTAACAAATTAACTAAGAAAATAAATAAACTGGCATGCAAGCCAGGGACTACCTTGACTCCGCTCCGGATGATGAATGATGCATGCCCGGGTTGCCTTTGCGCTGAAATCCATGACGATTCCCCAATTAGCCTTTGTTTACACCTTTTCTTGAAATGCGCGCCAAGCTCCAAAAAGTTGCTGATTCTTCATTTTGCTGCAACAGAGAGCAAGAAAGGGGCATGACAATGTATTTTCACAGATATATGCATGCCTCGATTCTCGTGCCACCAATCACGCATATCGATGCATGATGGGCGAGGAGCCGAATTGCGCAATTCAATGTAGAATGAATGTTCATGAAAACACAACAAGACCTAACTCCATCATGGATGATCCGGAGTGTCGGTGACTAGGGAATTGAGACACGTTCCGTCACTCGGAGTACGAAACGTACCTCGTTTCCCGTGCCCGGGCTAACTCCTATCCCGAACACGATGCAATATGCATGACATGCATAAATTGCAACTAAGATAAA
>NW_021025712.1:311018-325716 GCF_004153795.1 Camellia sinensis | reverse complement strand
ACACATTTTGTTTTGGAAGATCACCCAAAAGCAATTACTGGACCCCCAATGCTTGCATTGCATTCAAACTCATTTCATTTGTTGCCTGCACACCAGTTTAATTCTTTATCACTTGCATTCCCAACTTATTTAATGTGTCACTTGAATGAATAATGATGAAATTTTGCTTGATCCATGAAGAGTTCTTTGTTGGAAATGGGAGTATAAATATTTGCACATGTTTGTAAAGAATGTCAAACAACATAGATTTTTCTTATTGGATTATGTTTTTATAAAATATTTCAAGAACGTGTCCTGGGTTTGGAAACTTAAACCATCTTCTGCATGTGACAGCGCAAAGTAGAAGATTCACGTTCAGTTTTGAATTGGTCATGCCAAAAATGGATTGACATTGTCTAAATAAGCCTTACCTTCCTCTTATCTCTATGCAGGGAGTAACGAAGATCTTGATCCATCGATTTTGGGAGCTGATGACAGTGATGATAACAACAGAAGCTCTAGTGAATATCAAACTTGCATTGTCTCAAATTTCTACATTTCTGACATGATTGTTGCAGGCTTACCCATTGAAGGCAACTCAATTTATGATGACATCACAGAAGCTAGTTGCTTGATTGATTACAAATTTGATGTGCCAAGTACATTTTTTGATGTGGCAAAGGAATACATGATACAACCTTTTCTTGAGGATACCATGGAGGCAGGTGGCGATCATGATGGCAGAACATGTGAGGACACCATTATAGATTCAGATGATTTAAGCTTGTATCTTGCAATCCATCAGTTGAGATCCTGCAATGAGGAACCTGATGTGAATCCCTACTCAGATTCAGATCAATTAGAGTGTTTTGATCCACACATGTTTATCAGAAATCTACCTGACCTACCAGATGTGGTGCCAAATTTTCACCCCACTACATTGCTAAATGAAACACAAAAAATGCAGTCCACTACCCTAGTACTGGATTTGGATGGTAAGAAAATTGAACTCCTTTGATTTGTTACTATTAATCTTGATATTATTTCATTTTATCTTATCTAGTTTATTTCTTGGTTATGTTAGTATAATATTTATGATTCACACCTATACTGAACTTTCAACTTCGGGTGTACTTGTATTTCTACGAATCATTTCTTAGGGAAATTTTTCAACCCTAAACCAGCAGCTGGAGCTGCTGATATATAGGCCAAAGAGGGGGGAAAATGAGGGGGAAAAATGGGGGAAAAATGAGTCAAGTTTCCCTCCAAAAGTGCCAAACCCTCGGACATGGGTGAAGTGTAAAAACAAATATATGGCTGGAATGCACTCACAGGGGCAAAAATGGCCGGCCAGTTTAAAAGGGGGAAAAAAAAGTCATCCACCAGGTAAATGGCCGGCCGGCCAGAAAAAGTGGGTGGCCGGCCGGCTAGGTCAAAGGGAAAAAATGGCCGGCCACCCCCTAGGATGAAGCCCCAGAAGTTAGCTTTCCAATGGCGCAAACCTTGCATTAAAATTCCTCCTGTAGAAAAAGTTATGCCCTTTTCCGTGAAGCCGCGCAGATTCGGTCCAAGCGGACTTCAACCAACCACATCTCTCCCCCCCGGACTTGGACTTGGGATATTCTTGAGTGTCTTGAGTGAAAAATGAAGCCCCGGAAGTAAGCTTTCCAATGGTGGTGGCCTCATATCTTAATTCCTCTTGTGCAAAGAGTTACGCCCGTTTCGGTGAAGCCGCGCAGATTTTTCTCCTTCCCGGATTCATGCTGAGCCACTTTTGACCAAAAAGAAGTTGGATTTTCAGAAAAATTGCTGGCCTCCCACCCTCCTACAAGCTTTCTAACAGTGAAAATAAGGTCCCCACCAAAAATGAGCCCAAACCGATGCAAAATGAAGGTTCGGGGGCCGAAACGCGCAGCCTGAGGCCCCGAAAACTGGCTGTTAGGCACCGGGAGTGGTGTTCGACCACGAAGTGGGTCTCTCAGACCTCAGTGTCCCTCAAAAGGGAGTAAATAAGATGCATGCAAAAAACTGGAGTAATAGGAGATGGTTAAGCGGTCCCGAACCGAGGCACACGGCCTGACGGCTCCGAAATGGGAAAAATGGCCTACAGCCACAAAATGTAGCCCACGGCCACTGAGAGATGGTCTACAGGACCTCTCCCTCCCCTCACGAAAAGAAACAGAGAAAACCGAGCCTAGTTCGCAAATCGAGGCAAAGCACAAAAGAGTCCGGAAGTCCGGAGGCAAGGCTCGCAACCGAGACTCTAAAACTTTTGGACGAGGACGATATACAGTATCACCAAGCGTTCAGCTGGTGATGTCTGAGTCTCATGGTCGGTCAAAAATGGGGTGTCTACACTCAATAGCATGGTCCGCCCACATGGCACCTCGGCTAACAACCTCGGCCACGTGGACTACCTAAAAATATGTCCCACAACTGCCCCCTAGGTTTTATTACCTCGGCAAACTGAGGTGATGGAACCTATACATGTACTTTCCCGACCGAGATCGTGACTCGTTGGCACCAAGAAACAAGAACTCAAATGTCTACTCATCAAGAATCAAGAACCAAGAACCATGAATCATGAACCATCATGTTCCATTTCATCTAGGTCCAACATCTCGACGGAGATCGCACTGCTAGCAGAGATCATGACTTGCTAGTTCAAGAGCATCAAGATCCTAGTATCAACTCATCAGAAACCAAGAATAAACAAGTTTTGCCCTCATTCAAATTCAACATCTCAACCAAGATCAACATCTCAACTGAAATCATCATGTTAACCAAGATCAACATCTCAACCGAGATAGTCATCTCAGCCGCGATCGTCATCTCAGCTGAGATCATCATCTCTACCGAGACCAATATCTCAACTGAGATCGCACTTCTCAATTAAGATCATTATGAGATTAGAGCGTACCAATCACGTCCCCATCATGTCGCATCAGTTCTGCCCCCCACTGTCTGACGTCAGCACGGGCACGTCAAGACTCGAAATCATAACTTTTTGCCATATTTTTCTAATTTCAGCAAAACCATTTCATCTTTCTATTTCTTCTCTATCTGTGTCCCTAGTCTCTCTTTCTCTTGGCCTCTGCAAACCATCATCGTTGTTCTTGAAGCATTCATTACTATGAAGACTCCTTTTGTGCCCCAGGTTCAAACTCTACAAGCTAAACCAGACTAACAGCCAAGCAATTCATCAGCTGCTGCACACATCAACCCACCATCTCAATGGTAATGAAGACACCGACATAGCGACAATCTTGCAGCAAGAACCAGGAACAGGAAACACTGAGGTCCTAAGCTCCCAGCCTTAGACCTTGATAATTTTTCAATCGCCATATCTGTGAGTAAACATCGCTGTAACCAATGACGACATGCCTCACCGAACTCTTGTCGTAGAAGACCTTCTTGTTAACATCCCTGATGTCATCATTGTGCAATCCACTCCATCTCCTTATAGTCAATCTAACATGTTCATGCCTCCAGCAACTTAATATCTCGAAAGAGAAGCATATGAAGCAAGTGGACCAAGTTACTGCTGCCAAAGCCGAGGCCATTGTTAAGGCCGAAAAAACAAGTCGACATGGCCTGCAACAAAGGCTACTATCTTGACTAGGTGACAGCCCTCAAAAAGATGTCTATCTCCGAGGACTCACCCCTCTGTGATATGGGTTAGCTCAATGTTCCTTTCCCTCCCTCTCCCAATCAATCTGAGGATGAGGCCGAGGAAGTAGAAGAGGCCAACGACGAAGAGGCCAGAGATAAGGAAGAGGCTGAGGCTGAAGTTGCCGAGAAAGAATCTGAAGCTACTGCTAGGGCCAAGTCTCCAATTCTGAATAAGCAAGTCCTTGACTTGACTCAAGATGAGGAGGATGAGGTTCAAAAGACCACTTCTGAGGCCGAAGTCAAGATTGCCAACAAGAGCCTAAATGACACACTGCATGAGATCGACGCCGAGGTCCAAGCTGAAAAATCTACCCAGCTGTCTATCGAGGCTGACACAATGCCAATTACCAAGGCAGGGCAGATTGTGAAAAATGCATGAACTTTGGTTTTTCCTTCTTTTTGTACTTTTCCTTCTTACTTTTGGACAGCTGTAATCTTTTGTTTGAAAAATGTTAGCTTTATATTTAGTCGATGTGCCCCTTTTGTCTTTGTAGATGAACAAGTAATCTCTTATGCTAGGCCGAAATGCCTTTTTGTATCTGAACAAGTTTCTTTTCTGAATGCAAGTCTTATATTTTCTTCCAAGTATTGAATGTACGTCTTCTTTTCTTCTATGCATGTTTGCTACTTTCTTTCATGCTTTTCATGCTTCCAAACTTAGAATATTTTTGTATTTCTTCAAAGTGTATCTTAACTGTATAATGACTCCGGGATACAATACCTCAGATAAACCTTGACTGTTTGCCTCGGCTAACCATTTTCATACCTCGGCTAACACTTTAAAAATAAAAATATTTTTACAAGTGTTATTGGTTTTTTACCTCTATATGCTATCTTCTATTAGGATTTCGCCCTTTCCAAGTTTTGACAGCCTGATTGGTCACCTCGGGTAACATGTACCTTGGATACTTTATTCATCATTACATCGGCTAACTCTAACTTGTAAATTTCTCCGAAATTTCAACAAGTGTTAAGCCTATTTTTGAAAATTTCAACAAGTGTCAAACTCTTAAGTTTGTTCATCACTCCAGATCCCTGCCCCCTAATGTGAACCTAAGTTCTACTTTAGTTCACATTAAGCGTGTGACTATGGTCTTTTGCCAAAGTCAGATTCAAACAAAGGCTTCCCAAGGTGTTTCAACCTTGATTTCTCTGTTAATGAACTAAGCTCCATTCTGAGTTTGACTCTGCCAATATGGCAAGTCCAGGTTAATTCAACTTAGTTCAACTCCATTATATGCAAGTATAATTCAACTCTGTCATATAATGAGTCTAAGTTATTCGTTATGTTTCATTCAGAAACATCGCCAACTTAGTTCAACTCTATTATATGCAAGTATAATTCAACTCTGCCATATAACATGTCTAAGTTATTCGTCATGTTTCATTCAGAAACATCGCCAACTTAGTTCAACTCTATTATATACAAGTATAATTCAACTTTGCCATATAATAAGTCTATGTTATTCGTCATGTTTCATTCAGAAACATCGCCAACTTAGTTCAACTCTATCATATACAAGTATAATTTGACTCTGTCATATGATAAATCTAAGTTATTCGTCATATTTCATTCAAAAATATCGCCAACTTAGTTCAACTCTATCAAATGCAAGTATAATTCAACTCTAGCATATGATAACTCTAAGTTACTCGTCATGTTCACCATGGGAACATCGCCATAAGACATTACGATCTTATCGCACAATCATGGATTCCAACAACATTTTCACGCTTTTTTACATAGACTTCGGCATCCTTTTGCATATAGGGTCACCAGAATCCCTATTATATAGCTCTGTGGGCAAGGGATCTGCCCCTGTATGGATCTCGTGTAAAAAGTCTTCAACTTGGGAAGGATGTATACATCGCAATAAAGGTCCAGTAAAAGTCCTTCTGTATAGATGGCCTTCTGCCGACAGGCAGAACCTGGCCAACTTCAGTCTGATCTTGTGTGCTTTTTGTCTTCTAAGATATGGGATCTGCTCATTTAAGCTGAGTTCTTGTCTTCTCGGACCTACTCATCCAGGCGAAGATCTTGTTTTCTGGGATCTGGGATCTGAGATCTGGAATCCGAGATTTGCTCACTTAGGCTGAGCTCTTGTCTTCTCGAACCTAATCATATAGACCGAGATCTTGTCTTCTAGGATCTAGGATCCGGGATCTGGAATCCGGGATCTGCTCACTTAAGCTGAGCTCTTAACTTCTCGGTCGTACTCATCTAAGCCGAGATCTTGTCTTCTGGGATCTAGGGTCCAGGATCTGGAATCCGGGATCTACTCACTTAGGTTGACCTCTTGTCTTCTCGGACCTACTCATCTAGGCCGAGATCTTGTCTTCTAGGATCTGGGATCTGAGATCTGGAATCCGGGATCTACTTTACATAGGCTGAGCCCTTGTCTTTTCGGACCTAATCATCTAGGCCGAGATCTTGTCTTCTAAGATCAGGGATTAGAAATCTGGAATCCGGGATCTGCTCACTTAGGCTGAGCTCTTATCTTCTCGGACCTACGCATCTAGGTTGAGATCTTGTCTTCTAGGATCTAGGATCCAGGATGCGAGATCTGGAATACGGGATCTGCTCACTTAGGCTGAGCTCTTGTCTTCTCGGACCTAATCATCTAGGCCGAGATCTTGTCTTCTAAGATTTGGGATCCAGGATCTGCTCACTTAGGTTGAGCTCTTATCTTTTCAGGCCTACTCATCTAGGCCGAGATCTTGTCTTCTGAGATCTGGGATCTGGGATCTGCTCACTTAGGCTAAGTTGTTGTTTTCTTAGACCTAATCATCTAGGCCGAGACCTTGTCTTCTAAGATCTGGGATTCGGGATCTGCTCACTTAAGCTAAGCTCTTGTTTTCTCGGACTTACTCATCTAGGCCGAGATCTTGTCTTCTAGGATCTGGAATTCGGGATCTGCTCACTTAGACTGAGCTCTTATCTTCTCGGACCTAATTATCTAGGCCGAGATCTTGTCTTCTAAGATCTAGGATCCGGGATTTGGAATTCGGAATCTGCTCACTTAGGCTAAGCTCTTGTCTTCTCGAACCTACTCATCTAGGCCGAGATCTTGTCTTCTAGGATCTAGGATCCAAGATTTGAAATCCGAGATCTGCTCACTTAGGCTGAGCTCTTGTTTTCTCGGACCTAATCATTTAGGCCAAGATCTTGTCTTCTAGGATTTGGGATCCGAGATTCGGGATCTGGAATCTGGGATCTACTCACTTATGTTAAGCTCTTGTCTTCTCGAACCTAATCATCTAGGCCGAGATCTTGTCTTCTAAGATTTGGGATCCGAGATCTAGAATCTGAGATCTGCTCACTTAGGCTGAGCTCTTGTCTTCTCGGATCTAATTATCTAGGTCGAGATCTTGTCTTCTAGGATCTGGGATCTAGGATGGAATCCGAGATCTGCTCACTTAGGCTGAGCTCTTATCTTTTTGGGCCTACTCATCTAGGCCGAGATCTTGTCTTCTAAGATCTGGGATCCAGGATCTGGAATCTGGGATCTGCTCACTTAGGCTGACCTCTTGTCTTCTCGGACCTACTCATCTAGGTCGAGATCTTGTCTTCTGGGATCTGGAATCCCGAAACTACTCACTTAAGCTGAGCTCTTGTCTTCTCAGACTTAATCATCTACGCCGAGATCTTGTCTTCTCGGATTTGGGATCCAGGATTCAAGATCTAGAATCCGGGATCTGCTCACTTATGCTGAGCTCTTATCTTTTCGGACCTAATCATCTAGGCCGAGATCTTGTCTTTTAAGATCTGGGAGATCTGGGATCCAGGATCTGCTTATTTAGGCTGACCTCTTGTTTTTTCAGACCTACTCATCTAGGACAAGATCTTGTCTTCTGGGATCCGGGATCTGCTCACTTAGACTAAGCTCTTGTCTTCTCGGACCTAATCATTTAGGTCGAGATCTTGTCTTCTAAGATCTAGGATCCGGGATCTGGAATCCGAAATTTGCTCACTTAGGCTGAGCTCTTGTCTTCTCAGACCTACTTATCTAGGCCGAGATCTTGTCTTTTGGGATCTGGGACCCAGGATCTGGAATTCAAGATCTGTTCACTTAGGCTGAGCTCTTGTCTTCTTGGACCTAATCATCTAGGCCGAGATCTTGTCTTCTAGGAACTGGGATTCGGGATTTGAAATTCGGGATCTGCTCACTTAGGCTGAGCTCTTGTCTTCTCAGACCTACTTATCTAGGCCGAGATCTTGTCTTCTAGGGTTTGGAATCCGGGATCTGCTCACTTAGGCTGAGCTCTTGTCTTCTCAGATTTAATTATCTAGGCCGAGATCTTGTCTTCTCAGATCTGGGATCCAGGATTCGAGATCTGGAATCTAGGATCTGCTCACTTATGCTGAGCTCTTGTCTTCTTGGACCTAATCATTTAGGCCGAGATCTTGTCTTCTAAAATCTGGGATCCGGAATCTGCTCACTTAGGTTGAGCTCTTGTTTTCTCGAACCTACTCATCTAAGCCGAGATCTTGTCTTCTGGGATCTGGAACTTGGGATCTGCTCACTTATGCTGATCCTTTTATACTTGAAAGTCATCTCCTTGGGAGCGCTCATGCCCCCCGTCTTTGCATCCCTTTTGAAAGGGTCTTCATTCTGTTAATGTCGACACACTCTCCATCTTCGCTAAACTAGTCGTTGCCGACATGTTGATCTTGCACGACGATGGCCATCTATTCTAACTAAGTTCCCACAGACGACGTCAAACTGTGAGTGTTGATTTCCGACCACATAACCAAACAGGGAACTCAGCTGGAGAGCATCGGCAGAATAGATTAAGCCCAAACACCTGCCAACAAGAATATGAGAATACCACAGTGATTCGCCCACCCGGAAGCACTCCGACGATCAAGTCAGTAATCTTATCTCTCACAGATATGAATACAAGTACTTAAACTTCAACAATGAAAGCATAAAAACATCTCAAATAAAGCATACCTTAAACCCACGAGGGTGCCTTACTTTTATAATGATCAGTGTCCAACTTCTCCTAGAAGTCTTACTTTATGGGACACTATCCTTGACAATGATAACATTTAAGAGTCTCATCTCTATCCAAATACGTAGCTTGATGTCATCTAGGACTTTAGGACTCTATCCAAATATCTCGAATTCCGGTATTATCACACCATATATCAGCATCATGGTCCACCCACATAGCACCTCGGCTAACAACCTTAGCCACGTGGGCTACCTAAAAATCTGTCCCTACCCTTATATATGGTTACCGTTCTGATCTTACCAGCATCGGTGGTGTACTAATCATGAACCTCCTGAAACCTACTTTATTTTCTAACAAAATCAAACAAGCCTAACTGATCGAGCTTTCCTCAGATATTGATCAATCTATCTCAGGCCACTCTGTCATTGCTTGATTTTTGTTTGTCTATCACACTCGAAATTGCGTATCTACTTCATCATATTTTTGTCTCCCGTAACAATTTTTTTTTGGGGTTGTCTTAAAAACACGCTATAAAAATGATTTCTTTTGGCACAACATCCTATTTATTATAATCTCAATTAGCAGTTGTCATTCCGTTTATTATAATCTCAATTAGCAGTTGTCACATTTCTTTGATTGAAAACATTTTTAATGCACTTTATGATATTTAATTATTCCAGTCCTGAAATTTACAGCCAATTGACTCCATTTTATTGACAACCTTATGTTCAGTCTTTGATCTGGGATGTGTTGTTGTGGCTGTACTATCTTTGTTCCTTGTCGCTGATTGGGCATAGATAATCTGCTGTTTAAAACCAAAACAAAAAAAGTTGATTAAGTAAAAACATCTAAACATGCTTGATTTCTCTTGTTGTGCCATGAAGACATTAAAAAAAAAAAAAGAACAGGCTTTTTCAGGCTTTTTGTGCATGACTACTTGTTTCTCCTCCTCAAAACTGCATAGCTTTGTACTTTTCATGAAAATTATAAATAAATAAAAAAACCGCAATTCTATTGTTTATTCGAGGCATCTAGTGTAAAATTAATTGATAATAATTGGAGAGGCCTCTAGATTATCTGAAATAAATTAACGCTTATAATAGCAATATGGGACAAATATCTAACACGTCGCTTTCTGAGGAGAAATTTGATCCCCTTTGTCAGTAATCTCATGAATTTTCCACATCTAAGAAAGAAAGGCCCAAAAGTCTGCCTCACCACGTCAACCCAAGCATGGGTAGATCATAAGAACTCAAACCCAAACTAGTCCTAACATTGATTATGATCATAATGTTGCCTGTATATATATATATTGCTATAGCTTGAACCTGACCCCACTATTTCTAAATCGGTGGTTCGTTCGGTATTGTTTTTGTTTTCATATTTTCATAAACAAAAATAATGCAAAGGTAAAAAACTCCCATCATTTTCATATCGTTTTATTTTTGTACGAAATAGTCTTTAAAAGTTTGAAAACAATTTTATGATGTTTCCTCAAACATAAGTTGTTTTTATTAAATTAAAAAGAAAATTTGAAAATAGTTTTTGGAAACCGTAGGGTGGTAGTGGCATTGAGATTTATGTGTCAAGACAACAAAACAAAAGGGTCCATTTGGTAAGACTGCAGAATTAAGCCCAAGGTGTGGTTTTTAGAATGAAACCCAACCTTCCACCCTCCAAAAAAACAACCCAGAGGCATTAAACCCAACCCAACCCAACCCAACCCAACCCAACTACTAACTTCCTTTTTCACAGATAAGTGTATTGTTAGTGGGAAAGGATTAATAGAATCTTTGTCTCTCTTCCCTTGCCCTTGTTAATCTTTAATTTGGACTGGATTGGGATTCTCTCCTGTGAGAATTTTTAATTAGAGAATGTTATCCTACTTTGGTGGGCTCACTATTATTGGACCCATCTTATTGAAATGGATTTTCATTTAGTAGCTTTTTCAGAACATATAATTTATTCAAAAAATATTAATTAGATGATTGTATTCACATAGTCAAATTATATTTATTTTTTTAAAATAAATAATTTATTCTCAAAATTAAAATAAAAAAATCCAACTAATTATGGGAAGAAAGGAGAATACAAGAAAGGAATATGTCAACAAATTATAACCCAACAAGTTATCTTCAATGTTCGTTAAAAATGCTCCCATCATCATCTTAGGACTGCATAACAAAACTAACATTATATACATCTTCCGAGTATATACTTGCTTTCTAAATTAATAAATACTTGAAACATAAAATTAAACTTAAATTTATCACCTTATGTGATATAACATATTTTAATAAATCTACTACTATTTCAATCCAACCATAAAAGTCATGAAGAGTCATATATAAATCAACTTTCTTTTTTTTTTTTTTCTTAACATTAACATTAATATTTATTTATTTATTTAACATTAAAAAATGATTAATTTCTTATTCCCCTCCTTTCAAAAGTCCTATAACAAATCTGTGTCCCTATTTTTCAAACTGATGATTGAACGTCCTATAACAAATCTGTGTCCCTATTTTTCAAATTGATGATTGAACGTCCTATAACAAATCTGTGTCCCTATTTTTCAAATTGATGATTGAACGTCCTATAACAAATCTGTGTCCCTATTTTTCAAATTGATGATTGAACGTCCTATAACAAATCTGTGTCCCTATTTTTCAAATTGATGATTGAACGTCCTATAACAAATCTGTGTCCCTATTTTTCAAATTGATGATTGAACGTCCTATAACAAATCTGTGTCCCTATTTTTCAAATTGATGATTGAACGTCCTATAACAAATCTGTGTCCCTATTTTTCAAATTGATGATTGAACGTCCTATAACAAATCTGTGTCCCTATTTTTCAAATTGATGATTGAACGTCCTATAACAAATCTGTGTCCCTATTTTTCAAATTGATGATTGAACGTCCTATAACAAATCTGTGTCCCTATTTTTCAAATTGATGATTGAACGTCCTATAACAAATCTGTGTCCCTATTTTTCAAATTGATGATTGAACGTCCTATAACAAATCTGTGTCCCTATTTTTCAAATTGATGATTGAACGTCCTATAACAAATCTGTGTCCCTATTTTTCAAATTGATGATTGAACGTCCTATAACAAATCTGTGTCCCTATTTTTCAAATTGATGATTGAACGTCCTATAACAAATCTGTGTCCCTATTTTTCAAATTGATGATTGAACGTCCTATAACAAATCTGTGTCCCTATTTTTCAAATTGATGATTGAACGTCCTATAACAAATCTGTGTCCCTATTTTTCAAATTGATGATTGAACGTCCTATAACAAATCTGTGTCCCTATTTTTCAAATTGATGATTGAACGTCCTATAACAAATCTGTGTCCCTATTTTTCAAATTGATGATTGAACGTCCTATAACAAATCTGTGTCCCTATTTTTCAAACAATCCTGCTACAGACCCCCACTGGGGTTCGACCCCCAGTGACGTGGCGAAACGCCATTCGCCAATTTTCTTTTTTTTTTTTTTTTTTCCTTTCTAACCAATCACCCACAGCCACGTGGGCTGGGGGTCACTGGGGGTCGCCCCGTACTGGGGGTGCCCCGCATTTTCCTTTTTCAAATTGATGATTGAACTATAAAATCTTTCTACAAATACCCTCGAGATTGATGCCTTATACTCTCTCTAGAATGGAAGGCTCTCTACCTTAGGTAGGTTGTTCTAGGTCTTTATCCTAGTTCTTCTCTCTGGTTTTTCCACTGTCTTGTGTACATCTTTCCTTTCTATTTTTTTTCCCTCTTTCTGAGTTCCCTTACGGAGCTTCGACTGATTCGGTGTTTGGGTTTGTTGTTCCGTCTCTACACCTCTTTCCTCCTCTCTGTTTTCTCCTTCCACCATATCCTGCCCTATTTTCCACCTTACAGTTTTGTGTCCTCTGTTTGCGTTGCGAAGATGGGTACGTCAAACTCTGCCCCAGGTCTGGATTTCATTACACTTGAAGATGGAGTTGGCTGTAGTGATGTAGTGTCTCACCGTTGCCTGATAGGGAAGATTCTCGCTCCAAAGCAGCTCAACATCCCAGCTGTCTCGTCCATTGTCAAAGGAGCTTGGAAGACGAGAGCCTCCTTTTCAATCGCACCGTGGAATGACAATCTTTTCCTCTTCACTTTCGAGGACGCAGAGGATCGACTGTGGGTGCTTCAAGAGGCACCGTGGTCTATCATGGGCAACCTGCTGATTCTCCAACCCTTGCAGAAAGGAACTCCGGTTACTGCTTTGGAATTTCTGTGGAGCCCTTTTTGGGTTCAAGTTCATGGCCTCCCTCCCGAGAAACTGACCAAGGCAAATGGGGAGTTGATTGGTAACCGGATTGGTCGCCTTATTCGGGTCGAAGCACAATATGAAGGTCTGTTGCTCTATCGCAATTTTCTCCGAATCCGTGTGGAACTCGATATCTCCAAACCCCTCCCTCGTGGATTCTTTCTCCAGCATAATGTTTCTCTTCAAGCGGTCTCCTCCAACCCCTAGATGTCTTTCAAGTTTGAAAAGTTATCTGATTTTTGTTTTGATTGTGGGAGAATAGGCCATGATAGGAAGGCTTGCAAATTTGTCACTCGAGAGGAAGGAATGAGGTCTGGGTATGGGCCGGATTTGCGGACTGGTATAGCCCAGAGCACTGGACTACCGGTGGAGTACTACAAACAACGTGTGGATGAGATGGATATTAGGCTCAGACCTCTATTAAATCGATTTAGAGAACAGTCTGCTGGGACATCTGCTCCGAGGGCACCTACGGTGGCACGTGGTTTAAAAGGCGTTGAGAAAGAGGTTGGCCAGTCTGATACATGACGAGTACGTGGTAAACCTGTACAATTAACAGAGCATGTTCCTGGTACCATTGTGGAGATCGTGGAGGAGTGGGGGCGTGAGAAGGACACTACAGAGGTGCTCAAGAATTCGGACATTCGGATGCTCAAGGGCGTGCTATGCAGAATATAGATGCACATTATCCTATAGGTAATGACAATCCTATTCCTTCTGGGTCGGGTCTGAAGGAACCTCCTCCAAACGAAGCAAGTAATAGCCAAGGGGAGCCCAATGCCCCTAGTGGGCCCCATTATTTTGTTACCGAGCCAGTTGAGCTTCCACTATGCCCAACCCATAAGACAGCCTTGATTCCAACCAGCTCCAGCCCAATTGGGATTGAAGAGCTTAGTCCTTCCTCAAGCCCAACCAACACTGATTTGAAGACTATAGTGATTGATGAGTGTATGGCTACTGTTTTTACTAGTCTAACTTTAAAACGTAAGGCCAGGAGGAGATTGAATGCGTAGGTAGACTGCCTAAATTGCTTAAAGGCTCTGAGGTTGCCACTGATGCTTTTACAACTGGGGTCTCTCTGTATCTCATTCTTCCTTATCAATTTGCACTTAGAATTCATCTCTTATTAGAGGTCGGGGCAAGAGGGGAACATGTAAAGCCAAAAAAAGGTTACAAGGTGACTTATATTAAGTTAAAGTGGTCACAGCAGAGTCTTCTCTTCTATCCCGTTTGACAGCCTATTCATCTTCAGAGGTTGATGAATGTTGTTCACAAGTTCCTAGTGCATATCCTCTTGCTAATGCTGATGTTGTGGGTGAATGGGCTTTGGCGGCTGGCCTTAAACAGCCCCAATCATCATGCTGATTTTGAGCTGGAACTGTCAGGGGTTGGGGCGACCGCTGACAGTCCACATCCTCCAAGGGCTGGTTTCAACCCATCGTCCCAAAGTGGTCTTTCTAATGGAAACTAAGAATAAATCCGTGTCTTTGGAGAGGATTCGGAGACGTCTCCACTTCCCAAATCATTGTTATGTCGAACCAGAAGGTCTTTTAGGGGGGTTAGCTCTATGGTGGATGGATGATATTCAGCTGGATGTTAGGCACAAATCGAGGAACATGATTAGAGCAGTCATTTCTACTTCTAGTTTTTCATCTTCCTGGGCAATCTCGTTTGTGTATGCTCCTCCGCAAAGGTCACTCCGCAGAAACTTCTGGGTTCAGTTTAAACAGATGGCTCTAGCTAACAACTATCCTTGGGTTTGCATTGGTGATTTTAATGAGATTGG
>NW_021025712.1:258222-300884 GCF_004153795.1 Camellia sinensis | reverse complement strand
AAATTTTTGTTTGTTCTACTCCTTTCAATACTATCAAACATGGAGTGATAAATATATTTATATATTCAACGAGAGGAAGAGGGAGCCGAATTTCGTACTCACAAATTTGGGACTGTTAGAGGGGTGAAGTCCGAAGCCGATGTTGGAAATTCAAGTTGAAGTCAGAGAGGTTTTAGAGACTGTAATCAACAAGACTGGGCTAGGCTTGGCAGGACCACACACGTTGCGTTGAGTGGGCGAACGTGCGTGGTCGGCGTCGGACAAGTTGAAGCCGGAAGCAACGCTGGTACCACAGAAGAGTCAGCAACCACACACGTTGCGTTGAGAGGGCGAACGTGTGTGGTGTGCGTTGGAACCGTCGAAGTCAACAGTGATTGGAGCTGGAACCAGTAAGTGTAAAGCAAGGCCAAGATCTATGTAGTCGGAGCTTTGAAAAATGTTGCTAAGCCAAGAGGGCACACCAACGATGAGCTAAACAGCATTAGGCAAGGCCACACACGACGCGTTGAACGGGCGACGTGTGTGGTTGGCACTGGAACAACTAGGCAGACCGACACCACGTTGAATCGGTGGTATGGTCGGCGTTGGCAGGTCACGGCTAACAGTGATGGATTTCAGTGGGCGAGAAGGCATATCGACAAACCGACGCCACGTTGAGTGGGCGGCGTGGTCGTCACTGGTCAGTTGCGGTTGGGCACGAGACAGACAAGCCGCGTGAGTTGAGGTGGTCAGTATAATTCAACTCTGCCATATAATAAGTTTAAGTTATTCGTCATGTTTCAATCAAAAACATCGTCAACTTAGTTCAACTTTATTATATGCAAGTATAATTCAACTCTGTCATATAATAAGTCTAAGTTATTCATCATATTTTAGTCAGAAACATCGCCACAGGACTGGTCAGTTTAATCACACAAATTTCAAACTAAAAATCACGCTAAAATTTTATTGTTACTTTGGCTAATGACATAAACAAAAATCTAATGATAGAAAAACTTTTAGTTGCAAGTGTTCCAAGGTCTTGGCAACTCTTTTCCATCACTGTCCTCAAGCCGATATACCCCATTGCTGGCGACCGAGATGATTCTATAAGGTCCCTCCCAATTTGGACATAGCTTGCCCTCCCTAGGATCCTTCTTGTTGCCGACCACTTTTTTTAGCACAAGGTTCCCGACTTTGAACTCTCTTTGGTTAACCTTCTTGTTGTAAGCCTTAGCAAGTTGTTATTGGTATGCCTCCAGCCGAATTGCTGCTCTCTCTCCTTTTTTCTCTAGTAGGTCTAGATCTCGGGCTAGAAATGCCTCATTAGTACCATTTTCCACTCCCTGGGTTCTGATCCATAGAATGCCGACTTCTAGTGGGATAACTGCTTCAGTGCCATAAGTCATGGCAAATGGAGACTCCCCAGTTGATCTTCTCGGCGTAGTCCGATATGCCCATAGTACATTGGGCAATTCTTCCACCTATTTTTCCTTTGCTACTTCCAGCCTCTTTTTGATCTCATCCAAGATAGTCTTGTTTGATGCTTCTGTCTGATCATTGCTTTGAAGGAAGCTTGGAGTAGAGTAGTAGTTCTTGATTTTGTACTTTGCACAAAAGCCTTTGATTAGCTTACTGTCAAATTGCATACTATTGTTTGTTATTACTGCCCTTGGGATCCCAAACCTGGTAATGAAGTTCTTTACATCAATATCTCGAATCTTCGCAAGGGGTTAAGCTTCTACCCTCTTTGTGAAGTAATTAGTTGCTACAAGCAGAAACTTCATTTGCCTAGTTGCTTGGGGTAGTTGTCCAATAAGATCCATGCCCCACTAGGCAAATGGCCAAGGGCTGGATACTGGGTTCAGATCTGTTGCTAGTTGATGTATCAAAGGTGCGAACCTTTGACATTTCTCACACTTTCTGATGTAGGCTTCAGTATCCTTCTGCACGTAAGGCCATTAGTACCCCTGAGTAATGGCTCTATAAGCAAGTTATTTGCCCCCAACGTGGCTTCCACATACTCCTTCATGTATTTCATATAAGAAGTCTTCAACTTGGGAGGGATGCACACTCTCAAAATGGGACCAGTAAAAGACCTTCTGTGGAGATGTCCTTCTGCTATTAGGCTAAATCGCACAACTTTAGTCTGATCTTGTGTGTCTCTTTTCAACTTCCCATCTCTAAGGAACATTATTATTGTGTCCATCTAACTTGGACCCATTTCCACACACATTGCTTCATACTCTATGATTAGTGATTCCACACTTAGGCCTAACAAATAATCAACCATTATTGTCCCAGCCTTCCCTGATTTCATTGCACTAGCCAGGTTAGCCAGGGCATCGACATGGCTGTTGTCATCTCGGCTAACCTGCTGTCGTTGGCAATCCTAAAACAAGGCTAGCAGTCTAACAACCTATTTTACATAGGCTATCATTCTTTCATCTGGGGCTACATACTCGTTTGTTGCCTGGTTCACAATAAGTTGGGAGTCATAGAAGACTACCACCTCGTCGGCTTCCATTGTTGTTGCCAATTTCAATCCTACGATCAGTGCTTCATATTTTGCTTCATTGTTTGAGGCTTAAACCCCAAACGAATAGATTGTTCTGACATCCGCCCATCTGGCAATACTAGCACTACTCTTGCCCCTGCTCTTTGACGATTTGAACTCCCATCAACAAATAAGCGGAATGAGTCACCAATGTAAATATTACAGGGCTTGAGTTTCTCTTTTTCTTCTGCTTTGCTGTGGGGTTTTTCATTCCCAGCTAGGTCTCTTCTTGTTTCCCTGGACACCCTAAGCCGCGGCTCACGGAAGCCCGATGTGGGATGGCACCAGATGTGAATTCGGCCACAAAGTCGGCCAAAACCTAGCCCTTAATTGTTGTTCTGGGCCTAAATTCCAAGTCGTATTGGCCCAATACTACTACCCATCTGGCTATCCTACCTATCAAATCTCCTTGTTGTAAAAGGGACTTCAAAGGATGCTCAGTCAATACCACAATCTTGTGGGCTTGGAAGTAATGATTCAGCTTTTTGGAAGCCATCACTAAGGCCAATGTCAATTTCTCCAGGGGTAAGAACCTGGTTTCTGCGCCTGTTAGGATTTTACTCACATAGTATACTGCCATTTGTTCTCTCTTCTCTTCTCTAATTATCACTGCACTCACAGCGTGCTCTGAAACCGCCAAGTATAGAAATAGCTCCTCTCTAGGTACTGGATTTGAGAGAAATGGAGCTGTGGTAAGGTATTTTTTCAAGTCGGCCAAGGCGACTTCGCACTCCTCTGTCCACAAAAAATCTGTGGCTTTCTTTAATAAACTAAAAAATGGTTTATATTTGTCTGAATTTCTACTTATAAACCTATTGAGGGCTGCGGCCCTTCCTGTTAACATCTGCACTTGTTTTGCCGACGTTGGGCTTTTCAAGTCTAGGATAGCCTTGATTTGATTTAGGCTTGCCTCAATACCTCTTCTGGTAACCAAGTTTCCCAAGAACTTACCAAACCTAACTCCAAATTCACATTTCGAAGCATTGAGTTGAAGCCGATATGTTCTAAGGATGTCGAAAACTGCCTTTAAGTCGACTAGATGATTCTCAGGTTCTTTGGTCTTCACGACCATGTCATCAATGTATATTTCCATTGTTTGCTAATCAGATGTCTGAACATCTTGGTCACCAACCTCTGGTAGGTTGCTCCTACATTTTTCAACCCGAAAGGCATCACTTTGTAGCAATACAGCCCTTTTGAGATAATAAATACAGTATTCTCCTCATCAAGGGGGTACATTGCTTGTTGATAATACCCCCTATAAGCGTCCAGGAAGCTCATCCTCCCATGCCCTGAAGTGGAATCCATTAATTGATTGATTTTGGGGAGTGGGAAATTGTCTTTGGGACAAGCCATATTCAAGCTAGTGAAGTCTATGCAGACCTTCTACTTTCCATTCTTCTTTTTCACAACAACTGTGTTTGACAACCAAGTTGGGTAGTGTAGACATCCCATTTTTGACCGACCTTAAGACTCAGACGTCATCGATTGAGCGCTCGGTGTGATTGCGTATATTGTGCTCATTTTGAGGTTACGGAGTCTCGGCTGAGAGCCTTGCCTCTGGACTTTGGGACTCTTTTGTGCTTTGCCTCGGTTTGTGAACCAGGTTCTGTTTTCTCTTCCTGAAGGGAGAAAGAGGTCTCGTAGACCATCTCTCAGTGGCCGTAGGCTACTTTTCGTGGTCGCGGGCCACTGTTCCCGTTTGGAGACTAATTTCCGATTTTCGGAGCCAACGACCGCGCGCCTCGGTTCGGGACCGCTTAACATTCTCTGTTTGGCACGGTTTTTGGCACACATCTTGTTTCCTCTATCTAGAAGGACACTGTGGCCCGGTAGACCACCTTTGTGGTCGCACGCCACTTTCGATGCTTAACAGCCTGTTTTCGGGGCATCCAGCTGCGCGTTTTAACCCCCGAACCCTCGTTTTGCATCCGTCTTGGTTCATTTTTGGCATGGACCTTGTTTTCATTGTTTGGGAGGTGGTACAAGGGTGGGAGACCACCTTTTTCCCTTGGAGACCACTTTTCTCCTGCCAGCCGATTTTCTTGTTAGGAAGCCGGTCTCCTTGGTTTTTGAGCCACATTTGCTGGTCTTCTACCATACCACTAGCTTGCATTCAGTTGGGAGACCACCAAATGGGCTGACCGACCAAATTTTTTAGGGTTGAACCTTTTGAACTGGTCGGCCGACCAGGGGAAGTGGTCCCCCGACCACCTGAACTGGTCGGCCTACCTCCCTTAGTCTTGTCTCTGTGAGTGTGTGTCAGCTGGAAGGCACAGACTGTATCCTCCATACACGTGTATGGATGATCTTGAGCCTTGGTTTTTAGATTCTTGAGGAAGCTTTGGCCTTCTATCTCTATAAGAGAGGCCCTCCTCTTCCTTATACCAGGTTCTGAAATTGGTCTAAGGCAAAACATATATCCCTCTCTATATCTCACCATTTTAGCTCCAAAGTGCATAGTTCTTGACCCTTTTACACTACACCTCATAACCATACACTTCCACCATTTCTTTGAGGTCCTTGGAGGTCATTTTCAGAGGTTAAAGGTTTGGTTTTGGGTTGAAGAAGTTGCTATTTTGCTGAGCTTCAAAGGTAACACACATTTTCCCTCTTTTTAGCATTGTTTTGATCCATCTCTTAGGCTTATTTTCATGCATATTTGAGCTTTGTTGTCAACTGAAAAAAGTCTTTTTTTGAGGTCCTTTTGATGTTTGTTTAAGGTCATTTTGTTGTTGGGGGTCATCAACCCCCTTGCATGCTTCATTTTGCCTTATTTTGAGCCATGCCCTAAGGCCTTTGTGTTGACCTTTGCTTGGCCTTTTAACCACTAAAATCTAGCAGATTTTCAGTGGTTGGTATGTGTTTTTGAGAGCCAAAATTAGAGAGGGTGACCCTCCTCCTTGTCTTGTTTACTAGCATTTTTGACCTTACAAGGAGCCTTCATTTGCACACCTCCAAGCCTTATTTCAGGCCCTTTTCAGTGACTTTTAGGGCTTCCTAGGCTCTGTCCAGAATTGGTTTTGTCACCTTGGGTGTGTCTCTTTCATGTGTAGAATAACCCTCTTGTAGCTTCAAAGGAGCATGTCATTCTTGCATGCATTGATCATGTTCAGTGGGTTTTTAGGCTTTATTTGGCATGTCATATCTCTGAATTTTGCTGGTTTAGTGGCCTTTTGAATGCTTCATAGGCTTGTAGTGTAATCCATGCTCACTAGCTCACATTGCATGTTGTTTTGGCCCTTGATTCTAGCACATTTTGGCATGTTCTAAACTAATTTTATTCATAATTTGGGCTTCCTTAGCTCTTTTTTGAGGTCCCATGGTCGAATGATTGCTTGCCATGCATGCTTATAGTGTAATACCCTTGCCTAGCTTCGAGTTTTAAAGCCTCTTGCATGCTTAACTTGAGTTATTTTCATGCCCTGGCATCATTGAACATGTTATTCCAGAGCTTATACTTGTGCCATATTCCATGTTATTCCATCTTTAAATAGTTTGAGGTTGTGCCTTGTATGCCTCATTTATGACCATTGCATGAGCTTCATTTTTGTGCATTGCAAGCCATCATTTTAGTCCATTTGGCCACTGTCTTAGGTCTGCATAGGGACTATTTGGGGTTGGTTTGGTCATTTGGGCATCGCTTTGCATACCTCTAGTGTAATGCACTTCACTAGTTTCGGTAATTGTGCCATCCAACATGCATCGGGTGAGTTGTTTGCATGATTCGGGACCATCTTGTATGTCATTTCAGAGCTGGAACATGTGTCATTGTATGCCATATTTCATCCTTGTCATACTTCGATAGAGTTGCACTTTGTTCCTTAGGTTTGGTCCCTTGCATTTGCGCATGTTTGCATGTATCTTGTTGCCTCATTCTCATCATATTGGCCACTGATTTGGGTGTAGCTGAGGTCCATCCATCTTGGTTTAAGTCCATCTTGCATTGTGTATGCCCTATAGTCCATGTTATCGTATGTTTGATCATTGCATTGCGTATGCCTCGTTCATAACATTGCGTATGTTAGTGCATTGTGTATGCATGGCATATAATCCATGTGCATTGAGTATGCCATTGATTAGTTCATAGCATTGTGTATGCCATTTGCATGCTTGCATGTCATCCTTTGCATGTTTACATCACTTAGTCGCATTACATTTAGGATTGCATACTAGAGTTGCATTTGTACATGTCATGCCATTCTATTTGTTGCATTGTGTTTGGAGTAGGATTTAGTCCAAACGCGGGAAACGAGAGACGTTTCGTTCTCGAAGTGACAAAATGTGCCTTGATTTCCGGTCGCCGACACTCTTGACCATCCATGATGGAGTTGTTGGTTTTAGTTGCTTATATGTGCATTCATGTCTCATTGAGTCGTGCAATTTGACTCCTCGGCCATCATGCATGCGGGATGCGTGATTGGTGGCCCGAGAATCGAGGACTACACTCCCTAGAGCTTATGCAATGATGGGGAGAATGGTCAGGCAGACATATGTTGAAAATACCTTGCCTTCTCTCTCCCTTGCCTTTGTTGCAGAAAAAGCAGAAACCAGGAGAATGAACGGGTCGGCCGACCAGGTTTTCTGGCAGGCCGACCACCTTTTCTGGTCTTCACCACCAAGGGTGGTTGGCAGGTGGTCTCCCTTGTCCATAGCTTGGTCGGCCGCCTTCCCACAGCTTCCCTAGGTGGAGTTTCATCTTTCTGGGGCCTCGTGCAACTTTCTGAAACCAATTGCAAACAAAGGCGAGTTGAGACATCGCGATGGATTTCCCAACAAGACGACTCGAGCATGCATGCATCCTTATCGTTCGGAACAGAGTTGAGGCAATCCATTTCATGTAGCTTGCATGCTAATTTATTTGCTTCCTTAATTTAATTTGTTAATTAATTAATGTTGTGTAATACTTAGCTGTAATTTGTTATTCATTTCGGTTGTGTAATAACTAGTTTAATTAGCTTAGATTAGCTAATTGGTTCTGTATTATTTCTTCGGACCCTCCGAGAGAGGGCAATGTTGTAATAAGTGTACGTGTGTGTGATGTATGTTTTTCAACCCCACGTCTTTCTCCCTTTTATTTACCAACTTATGATGGTTAGTTCAATTAGCATCTATATGTTCGCATGCTTGCATTCATTCATCTGTATTGCATGCACCGGGCTCAGCGCATCATGCTAACTGCATTGTATTCCAATTCCAAGTTGAATACATGTATCTATTGTTACAGCTCATATGCCACCTTAGGATAGCCGAGCCTATTGTAGTTGCATTTTTGCATGTGTTGCATTAGGCATTCTTAGCATAGTTAGGATTTATGCATGATTTCTAATTAGCTTCTTTCTTTGGCTCGGAGTACTCGATGAGTGTTTATGCTTTAGCATCCTTGCATGCGTGTGAGTGACTGCCATGACAGCATGCTTACCATGAGGCTATGTGCTTATATGATATAACTGTCTGAATGCCTGTGGGTGAAGGTTGGGTTGCTTGAGTTGGAATAATTTCGAAACCCGCGTTTTAGCCTACTTGCGAGTAGCAAACTTCAATCCATTTTCAAAATAAACGGATATGCGGTGCTTTGTTCCAACTTAGGCAATCCAGTCTATACTTGTATGCTGTGTGTATCACATAGTAATCCTAGGCTAATAAACTGGAATAAGAACGCATGTGTTTTAAAAAACTCAATATCATGCTTAGTAGTGGCCGATCTTTGATCAGGCGAGCGTGGGTGCTCATGAAATGACTTTCCTCAATCGTACCCAAGTTCCTGAGCCGAGGCAACTTTGGTGATGACGGACACGTGGCCTTAGGTACGAGTCAGGGTTTCCTAAATTCCTCCAAAATAAAATATTTAGGTGGCGACTCTGTATCTGGCAAAGCAGTCCATGTTTGGCACTTCTTTCTAAAAATCTGTTTTTCAAAACGATTTGCCGGATTTGGACTCTTTGGTAATTTATCAATCTCGTATTGCACTTTGCGAGATCAGATTAAGAATCGTGACATTGAGTCCGATCTGTAGTAAGCCCAATGAACGAAACGAGATTTCTCCCAGGACGTTCGGGGATGTCTACAGGTAGTTTACCTCCCGAATGGCTCTGGCCTCTAACAATTTGTCCACTTCCTCCTCTACTGCCTCCACATGAACCAACGTCGGCCTCCTTACTCTCTGAATGACAAGTTTAGCCGACCTGTCTACATTTAGTCTGTGGCATGTGACCTCGGAGTCAATGCTAGGCATCTCGTAGGGCGTCCAGGAAAACACCTTTATGTTTGCTCGCAGGAATGTAATGCTTCCAACTCCCTTTCCTCTTCTTCGGCCAAGCCTGAGCCGAGAAGGAAGAAGCGCTCTTCATCCCATTGCTGGACTAGAATTTTCTTCAAGGTTTCCTCACTTTTTTCGGTTGACTCCTTGCTGACATCCTCCAGGACCTCCATGTCCTCGTCCTCAATTTCTACTGTCTCTCCCTCTCGCACGTTGCAGGTGGAATTCATTGCTTCCGTGGAGCAATTCTTTGCCTTCACCTAATCCCCTTCGACCTCCCCAATTCCATGCTCTGTTGGAAACCGCAACAGCTGGTACAATGTCGAGGGAACAGCCCTCAATGCATGCAACCATAGCCTCCCCAAGATAACATTATAAGGGGAGGAGGTGTCAATTACTATAAACTTTGTGCTTACCTTCTTGGTGCCTACTTGAACCTCCAAATTTATTGCTTCCAAGGGCCATGTCGGCGTTCCACTAAACCCGACCATTGGGCTATTGGATTGCTCCAAATCATCTCGGTGAAGGCCGAGCTCCTTGTAACATCTAACATACATGATATCACAAGAGCCGCCTTGGTCAATCAGAATGCGCCTTACTTGGCATTCTCCAATCTTAAGGGTTACTACCAAAGCATCGTTGTGTGGATATTGTACTATGTCCAGGTCGACTTCCATAAAAGGCACCATTGGTCCCTTGTACTCATTTGTCCTAGGCCTCTTTTGCTGGACCTCATACACATGTTTTAAGTGCTTCATCCTCTGAGTCTCCCCACGTACCTCGTTCTCATTGACCCTTGAGTGAATCACATTGATCACTCAAGGTCCGTCTACTTACGGTTATGGTGCTAGTAGAGGTGGTGCTTCTGGCGCCTGGGGAAGTCTTGCCTGCTCTTCCCTCATTCTGGCCTCATTTACCAAGTCCCTCAAGTGGCCTTGTCCGACTAGATCTTTCAAATATGTCTTCAAGGCTCTGCACCTCTGAGTTAGATGCCCATCCTCATTATGGTAGGCACAGTGCTTCCCAAGACTTCTTCCCATGAATTCGCTAGGAATCTTCTCTGGCACTCTATAATACTGTTGGTTCCTGATTCTTTCCAGAACTTTATAAATTGGGATCCGGAATATGGTGGTGACTGCCTATGCAGTCACTAGTCTTGTCTCTTGCTTGTTATATCCAGTATTACCTCGGTCTCGCTTTGGTGAGCCGTTTTTCTTCTCATGTTTCGATGCCTTTGTCCCCGGCGTATCCTCTTTTACTCTGGCATATTTCTCGATCCATGCCATGAGCTCCTCCATATTTTTTGGCAAAGTCTTTGCCAGCAACTTCCAAAGCATGCAATTATCCTCCAAACCGTTCTTAAAAGATACAACCGCCAACTCCTGGTTACATGCTGGTATTTGGTTGAACACCTCGTAATACCTTTTGGCATAAGCCCTGAGGCTTTCACCCTTGCCAATTTTTAAAGCCATCAGAGAGTCTACCCTCAATGGCTGTAGTTTGTTTGTAACAAACCTGGCCACAAACATCTCGGTCAGGCCTTTTCAACTTTTCACAGTTCCTTTAGGCAATTTGTGAAACCAATCTAATGCAATTTCTCCAAAAGATGAGGGGAACACCTTGTAGAGCAACGGTTTATTCCCGATATACAGTGCCATTGAATTCAAATATAAGCCAACGTGAAACTTCAAATCGGACTTACCATCATATATCTGGAACCTCGGCATGTGAGATCTTTTTAGGGCCTCAAACTTATCCAACTTTACTGAGAACGACGTTATCGGCTTAATCGAAGATGTGACCTCAACATCTTATCGTGTCCTTTGGAGGTAGTCCCTTAAATCCTTCGTAGTCTGTCCAGGAGCTCGGCTGTCAAAGGATTTCAGTCTTTTTGGTACACTGCTCCCGGTGTCATTATGAGTCCTCTTGGACCTCTTTTCATTCATCATGTCAAAACAAAACTGATTTCCTTGAACATGCTGATGTTCCTTGACATAAGTTTCTTTGGCACGAGGTGTCTTCTGAGACTCTTCTCTCATCGATTCTCTTTGCCCAACCTCTCGTGAAGGCCGATGCGAATGCTCATTTGTCTTGTCATGCTAAGAAACTGCAGGGACTGCTTTCTGCCTCCCTTTCTGGGCATTGTTCTTGGCTGCTGGAATCGATGTGTCCTCCAATGGGAACGGTGGCTGTATAATGTTATTTTGCATCATGAAATTGACAATTGTTTGTAGGTCTGCTAATTTGTTTAACATTCCCTTCATCTCGCCATCCCTCCTCAGGCATATCTATCTTTCCATACCTGGAGGTCATTTTCGTTGTAATACTCACCTCGGCCTGCCTTCTTTGGTACGTCTCCTTCTTAGCCGACGTCCTTTTTCTCGGGATTTTGCTCACAGGGTTCTTCATTACAGTTCGGGGGACCTCGCTACAGCTCGGACTCGACTTTTCGTAGTCACGGTTCTAAGTCTGAACCAAAGAGTCCAAATCCGGCAAATCGTTTTAAGAAAAGAGATCTTTTTGAAAGAAGTGCCAAACATGGACTGCTTTGCCAAATGGGGTGTCTACAGGGTTCTTCATTACAGTTCTCTTCCTCTACGTTAGGATTAGTGTGTTTGCCACTCCCACTAAGGATGTCGTCCCCGACCTTTTTTTTATGCCCGTCGTTGGCCATCTATTCTCCTTACATTCCCACAGCCAGCGCCAAATTGTGGGTATTGATTTTTAGCCACACAACCAAACAGGAAATACTCAGCAGGAGAGCACGGGCAGAATAGATTAAGCCCAAATAACCTGCCACAAAAAGATAAGAGTCCGGCAGTGGCTCGTCCACCCAAGGGCACTTTGACGATCAAATCAATAATTATCTCTCAAAGATAGCCAATAGTACTTAACTCACTAGACAGAGTATAAAAAACATACCTTAAACCCACAAGGGTGCCCTGCTTTTATAACTAGCACTAACATGATCCCTGTAGAAGCTTACCTTCAATGGACTTTGGCTCAATACTCATCTTGGTCTCCCAGCTAGATAGAAATAAACTTCTTAAAAGTTTTATCTTTATCTGAACTAAGTTCCTCCCTAGTTCTAGGACTCATGTCCCCTATCCCCTCATCTCGGACCTAGTCGAAATCACTTCGGCGTCATGACCAAGACACGTGACACCTCGGCTGACACTCCGACATCACCTTGACCACGTTCTGTTATTTTACAAAATACGTCCCCACATTTGATTAATTTAATTTTTTTCATAAATAATTTATCAAATAAATTTTATAATATGAAGAATTTATATTATTAAAATATTTCCGGAATAACGACCACGGGCTCACAGAAAGGACCCTTACCCCTTGCGCCCCGGTGAACTAGATACATTGGCGTGTAAGAGTCAAAGCATGTGCACCTCCACGTGGGATTGCGCTTGGGAGCGTATGGGCCAATGAGTCTGAACTTTGGACTTTTTTGCCGATAACTTTGACTATCTGTCACCAAACCTATGATATTGTAATAATTACATATATTTTATGAACTTTAAAAAAATTAATAATTTAAATTCACTTCACCCATAAATTTTATATTTTATTAATTTAATTTTCATTACAAAAATATATTTAGAATAAATTACAAGTTAATGGTGAGTGACAAACATTCATTTAAGAAAAAAGATCGACAATTTTAATAGTTTTAATTAGTGTATGAGTTTTATATAATGTAATGTTTTGATTTTAATTTTTTTTTTTTTCACATTATCAATATCCTTTTAAAATTTTTAAATTAAAAAAATGTATCATTTATGTTCATTTAACGTTGATTCATAATATTTTGTTTTTTAATATAATATAAAAGGTGTAATAATATAATTAACACTAAAAATGTTGTCGACAAGTTGAATTATTTGGAAATGTTGTTATTTACGGTTTTGGTTGGTAGCTCGAAATTTAGGGACCCGAATGCCCCTAAATTTTCATATAAGGCAACAAAAAAAAAACAAGGCAAAAAAAAAAGAAAAAAAAAACAAACTTATCCAGAAAAGGAAATTATGGCCATTAGGGTCACTGTTTTTAGGGCTACAATTCATTTTCCTGTTATTTATTTATTTATTTTTTTTGTTTGAGTCCAACTCTGTTCAGCTTTTTGGTACACTCCAATTGGGTGTTCACCAGGCCCCACACCACGTCACGTCTTCTACAGTACATTCGATCTCCATCATCGCAAAACGACGACCGTCAGATCTAAACGAGACAAATCACATGTACAACAATACACCCCATCAAAAAGATATGGCCTCATTAACCTGCAGATCTGTCTTGTACCCCCCTGTCTCTCTTCTACGATCCGGGCCGTCCGCTTGGTTCGATCAATCTCGCGGTGTCTCATTGATGATTGGATGGACCTCCTTTTACATTTTGTATGGATTCTAGGACTTGTCAACGATCCTGTGAAAAGTTATTTGAAGGTACACATAAGCATAGCATGCGGTGCTTGGTAAAGATCGACAATTTTAATAGTTTTAATTAGTGTATGAGTTTTATATAATGTAATGTTTTGATTTTAATTTTTTTTTTTTTCACATTATCAATATCCTTTTAAAATTTTTAAATTAAAAAAATGTATCATTTATGTTCATTTAACGTTGATTCATAATATTTTGTTTTTTAATATAATATAAAAGGTGTAATAATATAATTAACACTGAAAATGTTGTCGACAAGTTGAATTATTTGGAAATGTTGTTATTTATTTATTTATTTTTTTTGTTTGAGTCCAACTCTGTTCAGCTTTTTGGTACACTCCAATTGGGTGTTCACCAGGCCCCACACCACTTCACGTCTTCTACAGTACATTCGATCTCCATCATCGCAAAACGACGACCGTCAGATCTAAACGAGACAAATCACATGTACAACAATACACCCCATCAAAAAGATATGGCCTCATTAACCTGCAGATCTGTCTTGTACCCCCCTGTCTCTCTTCTACGATCCGGGCCGTCCGCTTGGTTCGATCAATCTCGCGGTGTCTCATTGATGATTGGATGGACCTCCTTTTACATTTTGTATGGATTCTAGGACTTGTCAACGATCCTGTGAAAAGTTATTTGAAGGTACACATAAGCATAGCATGCGGTGCTTGGTGAAAATATTTTCACATAATAGAAATGTTTGGAAAGCTAATTCGGTTAAAATAATTATTAAAAAATAAAATATTATATTATATTTTATTTATAATTATTTTATTTTTTTCTCATAATTATTAAATTAATTATAAAAAACTAGCCAACTTCATAAACATAACTACTTTATCAAATTAAAATAGTCAAAAAATTAAATAATCAATTAAAATAACTAACTTCTCAAATAAGGTTTAATGTCCAAGACAATCTAATAATTTTTTCCATCATAAGTTTTATTTTGGTGTGAGGCAATTACACTAACATTCTTGCAAAACAGTACAAAAGGTGAAATGTAAGTGGTTAATTAAAAAAATTAAAAAGATTTGAGGATTGTAACAATTTTGTCAATTTAAATTTTAAAATTTTCATCTTCTCATTTTTATTAAGAAAAATTGAAGAAAAAAAATTATTTTAATCATTACACTAAAATTGCCGGATGGTGTTTGGGATGATGATTTTAGTCAATAAAGATTAAAAAAAAACGATTAAAATAGTTAATAAAATAAAATATTACATATACACAACCATTTTAATTGAAAAAATTAAAATTATTTTGTTACAACAATTAATTTATAAATTTTATTTCATAATTTCTAAAAAAATAATATTTACACATTCAGTTATATTAAATAAATATATTTTTAATAAGAATTTTAATGCATATAATATCGATGATTATATTTTATGTACTGTGCAAGCAAATTTATTTTATTGTAAAGAGTATTAGGGGTATTTGAAATGATATAAATAAGTATATATTTTTTATTTTTTATAAATAAATATATAAAAAAAATAAAAAGATAATACCATTAAAAAAATAAAAATATATATTTTTATAGGAGGTGCTATAATACCACAATAGCGCGATCATCATTTGCAGTAGTCAATGGTTGGTGGAGCTAATAAAGAACCATGGTCAAACTCTTTGACGATTTGAAGATTTTCAAGTACTGTTTTAAAATCGCAAAATTGGAGACGCAGGCACTTGGATCACTTTTTCGTTAAACAAGAGTTGTTTTAAGGTGGAGAAATTACAAATCAGGTTTTATTTTTAAAAATAATTATATATTTATTAAAAAATTTATAATTTTAATAATTAAAATTTACCATGAATTTGAAGGAGAAAAAAATTTGACTCATCCACTGATTTCCCTTTTAAGAATTGGGATTTTTATTTTTATTTTTTTATAAAAAAAGTGCAAAAGAATGAATGGAATAATTTACTATTTTGTATTAATTTGAGCAGTGCTATTTGTACTTATCTTTTTTCTTAAGACCACCGATCTCTTTTCTTTTTCTTTTCTTTTTTTTTTAAGTTTCAATTTTGTCCGAATATGAACTTCCAAATTTACCATCATTCCTAACCTTTCAACCATAATTTTTCAAAGCCTAAATCACTTTCGGCTATAGCATTCATCCTCCAGCAACCTTCCACCCCTCTACAACACCATTGATGTTGCCGCTCCTCTACTGTCGCACCGCTGCTATCACCGCCCACTACCCACTGCCGCTGCCACCATTATCTAAACCCTAACCCTAGATCTCGTGCCCTCTTTCTCAACTCACCATTGCCAGCAGAGAGTGTATGTGTGAAAGAGAGAGTTGCGAAGAAAAAGAAAAAGACGAAGAGAGAGAGCTCGTGAGTTCAGTGGACGGAGATGTTGTCCAAATTGAGAAATTAAATAAATAGATTCACGAATAAATCAAAATTATATACCAAGAACACATGTTGAGAATTACAACTGAATTACAACAAACATACATCATACAATAAAATAGTAAAAAAAGCAAATCGAAGTCTGCACGGTAGCAGTTTCTTTAAAACAGATTTTTCCCGCCTCATGGGTTAAGTGCTTGAGGAATTCTGGTGTCTGTTTCTCAGGATACGACGGTCAAAACCAACTACGGCAGAAGCACTCTTTGTCTAGCTTAGCAAACAAAAACCGTGGCAATACTCTCTCACCATAGGAATTTTTCTGACAAACTAACTTGTAAAATGGAAGCAAAAATTTCTGTATTGAGACTAGACAGGAGGGTCTCAATTTATACATGTATAAAGGAGAGAGGAAGAGCCTCCAACCTTTATGGCTGGTCACTAATGCACCATTAACCTGTCTTTATGGCTGATTACTAATGCACCATTAACCTCTGCAATAATGCAGGAGGTACAAACATATTATACACACTAATCCCACTACCTTTTTCATGAAGCTAACTTCATAAAGCAATTTCTCATTCAATTTTTAATGATTTTTGGCTATTCTTTTTGTGATGTAAAGATCTCATTGCAAAGTATCTAAACCCACTTGGACTCAACACAATAAATGATTGAGACCCACTTTAATATTTAATTAAAGTCACCAAAAACTCATTTTTTTCAACAATTCCCCATATGAATAAAATTGATCGAATGACTCAACAAACGGACACCGTTCAACAATAATGATTCAGAGAGAGAGTACAACGGACTAACCCCGACATTAGAGAAAGTAGCTTGTGGCTTTGAACCTCTCCCAGTGAAAACCTATCGAGTTTACTGGCTAATTAGTGAATATGACATCTTGAACTGCTCTGCCGTTTATGTAAATTGAGGCAATAGATCTCACACGGGAATTACTCCTACCACCATTCTGTTCTCATTGGTGTGCCTTGTATGGCCCCGAGCACTAGCCTGGTTCAACAAGTGGTTTCAAAAAATTTTGGCCTCCCAATTCTTCTAGAAGCGGTCCCACTTCACACTCACATAGGTGACTCTTCAAAGTATCCTGCTATGCCCTGTTTGAATCCTCAACATATAAGAGTCATTAAAAGCTTTGCTTAACCTTCACTCACGCAGGCATCACTGCTTAAAGGAATGGCTAGAGGGTTTTGCCCCTACAGTGACCTACCATTGTTACACGAAATTAGGTTGTCCCATTGAACCTAGATCTTGGGATCTCTAATCAACTAGGTTGGGTTTTCATTCCGATAACTTCCAAAGGCCTCAACTTCATTCCTTTTGACGACGTCTCAACTAACACTCGATTTAACCCTTTGGTTAGCGGATCCACAATGTTGTCCTTAGACTTTACATAGTCTATAGAGACAACTCCATTCAAGAGTAGTTATCGTATGGAATTATATCTACGACAGATATGTCTAGACTTTCTATTATATATATTACTCTGTGTCCTACCAGTTGCAGATTGACTATCACAATAAATACAAATAGCTGACAGATTTAGACCAATGTGGGATATCTTCAATGAAATGGCAAAGCCATTCAGTTTCTTCCGTTGCTTTATCTAAAGCAATAAACTCTAATTTTATCGTTAATCTAGATATACAAGTTTGCTTGGAAGATTTCCAAGACACGGTTATCCCACCAAGAGTAAACACATATCCACTAGTGGACTTTGAGTCCTTTATATCTGATATCCAATTCGCGTCACTATACCCTTCTAATACCGCTGGGTATCTGGTATAATGCAGCCCATAACCCTAGATGTAGCATAGATAACCTAACACTCGCATAATGCCCCTCAAATGAGTAGCATTCGGATTACGCGTGTATCTACTAAGCCTGTTAATAGAGTAGGCTATATCCGGCCTTGTACAGCTCATTAAATACATCAAACTTCCAATGACCCGAGAATATTCTAGCTGAGTGACACTCGCACCATTATTCTTGGTCAAGTGTAGACTCATGTCTACCGATGTCCTAAACACATTTCTATCTGATTTATCAAATTTCTCAAGTATTTTCTCAACAATACTTAGAGTTTAACAATCTCTTGGTAGTTCGAATCATCTCATCATTATTACCAACAATGAGTATGCCATCTACATATAGATACAAAATGATATAACCTCTATCAGTGTCTTTGACATATACGTATTTGTCATACTCATTGATTTTGAACCCATTTGACAACATAACGTTGTCAAACTTCCCATGCTATTGCTTGGGAGTGTGCTTCAAACCATACAATAATTTGACAAGCTTATAGACTTTCTTATTTTGTCCTGGAGCTGAGAACCCCTCGAGTTGCTCCATGTAGATTTCTTCATCTAAATCTCCATTCAAGAAAGCTGTCTTTACGTCGATCTGATGTATCTCCAGACAACGTAATGCTACTATTATAATTACCTTGCGAATGGATGTAATCCTTGTCACAGATAAATACGTATCAAAATAATCCAGGCCTTCTCACTGCATGTGTCCTTTGATAACTAGCCTTGCTTTATACTTATCAATTGACCCATCCGCTTTTATCTTTCTTTAAAGATCCGCTTACTTCCCAAGGCCTTACTACTTAGAGGTAGATCAACCAACTCCCAAGTATGATTTTGTAGGATGGAGTAAATTTTACTCTTAATTGCTTTTTTCCACAAAAAACTTTCAGATGAAATCACAACTTCATAAAACGTTCAAGGTTCTCTCTCTAACACATAAGTCAAGAAATCTGGGCAAAAGGACTTGGCAGTCTTATCCCTCTTACTCCTTCTGGGCTCATCTACTTCCTCAGTTTGATCATCAACTTGATCATCTAAGTGATCATCTGTTTGATCAGTTATGTGATCATTGTCAGCTTCAACCTCTTCCATGGAACTTGGAATCCTTTCTTGGAGACGATGAGGAAATACATCTTCAAAGAAAGATGCATTTCTTAATTCTAGTATAGTATTCTTGTGTATATTTGGAATAGCATATTTAAACACAAGAAATCGATATGCACTGCTATTATGTGCATAACCATTGAATACAAAGTCCATGGATTTTTAGGCTTATCCTAACCCCGTTGGGTTTAGGTATTGCCACATTTTGCATGACACTCCCACATTTGTAGAATTTATAGAAAGGATTTTGGCCTTTTCCAAAAATTCATACAGGGTCTTTAAATAATTTCTTGTCTTACAATGATTATGAAACTCTCAAAATCATATTACAGTAAATATATTCCCAGAATGTCATCAATCGAATTAGGCACCCAAACATATTTGGTCTAACCTATTACTCTGAAGCCAATAGTCTTACTATTAGGAAACACAAATCTAGTATTTAATAGTCTACTATTCAGAACTTCATAACAAGGCCAGTAGTCTTATCACTAGGAATCACTAATTTCTCAGTATGTGATCAGTGAACTTTTTACTACTAGGAATCATAATGTCTTAACTTGTGATCAATAGTCACTTTACTACAAGGAATCACAACTTCCTGACATAGGAACAATAGACTCTTTTATTACTCGGAATCATCATGTCTTGACATATGATTAGTAGCCTCTCAACTACTAGGAACCACCATGTCTTGACATATGATTAGAATGATCTGGAATTTAAAAATTCAAAATTATATTCACCCACCCTAATGGGTCGTCTCATCTTAGCTTTCAAGCAAAGTCACATAGCAATCATATATGCTATAATTGACACAAGGATAATATACTAATCGCCTCTGATTAATTCAGAGATATTATTATTGGATCTTATGATTTCCTTTAATTACACTTGATCTTTCTAGGTCTTCCTTTAAGAACCTTACAAGGCTTTAAGGTTGGCAGGTGGAACAACATTTCTGTTGTTGCCTCTTGAAGCCATTTTCTAGAAAATCACAACAGAATTTTACTATTCTGTTTTTCAAAAACTAAACTTAATACTAGAAAATCCTAAAGTCTGAAATTTAATTCAAAATCGATCTCATCACTTATCCTAGAATCGAACATGGTCAATAAAGTTTCCAGGAAGACTGGAGGGGTCACACTGGTCCCACTTAAGACCCAGTTAACCTTAGGCAAAACTTTCAAGAGCATGTTGACTCCTAGTCCATAAGAAACAAATTTAGAACAAATAAGAACTACTCTTTAGCCAAGGCTAAATACTTTGGTTTCTATTACAAAAAACCAAACAAATTCCAAACTTATATACCAAGAACGCATGCTGAGAATTACAACTAAATTATAACAGATGTACACAATACAATAAAATGGTAAAGAAAGCAAACCAAAACCCGCACGGTAAGAGTTTCCTTAAAACAGATTTTCGTCCCCTCACGAGTCGCGTGTTTGAGGAATTCCGGCATCTGTCTCCCAGGATATGACGGCCAAAAACTAGCTACAGTAAAAGCACTTTTTGTCTATCTTAGCGAACAAAAACCGTGGTAGCACTCTCTCACTATAGGAACTTTCTGGCAAACTAACTTGTAAAATGAAAGCAAAAATTTCTGTGTTGAGACTAGACAGGAGGGTCTCAATTTATACATGTATAAGGGAGAGAGGAAGAGCCTCCAGCCTTTATGGCTGGTCACTAATGCACCATTAACTTGCCTTTATGACTGGTCACTAATGCACCATTAACCTATGCAATAATGCAGGAGTTACAAACGTATTATACACACTAATCCCACTACCTCTTTCATGAAGCTAACTTCATGAGGCAATTTTTTATTCAATTCTCAATGGTTTTTAGCTATTCTTTTTGTGGTGTAAAGATCTTATTGTAAAGTATCTAGACCCACTTGGACCCAACACAATAAATGGCTGAGACCCACTTTAGTATTTAATTAAAGTCACCAAAAATCTATTTTTTCCAATAGGAGATTGAGCCCTCTTTTCTTTTTCTCTCTTTTTTCCAGATCTGGTTTGAGATGGGGAAAGGCAAGTAGGGGTAACGGTGAAAGGACGATTAAAGGAGGTCGATTGGGAGAAGAAGAAAGGGTGATTGTGGGAGGTCGCCAATGAAGGAAGGGGGGTCATCGGCGGTGGTAGGAGTGAGGGAAGAAGAAGAAGAGAAAAGAAGGGGGGGCGAGGGGCTGTGGGTTGGCCACCGATGATTGTTGCTCAAGTTGGTGGGGATGGGATTAAGGTTAAGGTTAGGGTTTGGGCTTGGATTTGGGGTTAAGGAGAGGGGTAGAAGGAGGAGAAGAGGTGAGAGAAGGGAAAGAAGAAGAAGAAGACAAATAAAGAAAAGAAAAGAGGAGGGAAGAAGGGAGGGAGGGCGCGTGGCTCACGAGAGCAGCGCCACCAGCGGTAAAAGAAGAAGAAGAGTTGGATCTAAAGAATATGGGTGTATTTGGTATTAAAGTGGGAGTTTAAAGAGATTATGATGGGATTTCAATTATGTGAGTGTGGGTTCAAAGAATGGGTGTCCAAAGTAAATAGGTAGGGAAACTTAGCAGTCCTCATTAATTTTTAAATTTTTTTATTTAAATTTCAACTTTTCAAAATAGGTCTAAGAGTATTTTTTTTTTATGTATTAAAACGTTTTATTAAGAATTTTTTCTAAAAATATTATATAATTCAAATTCATTTTGTATATGAAATTTATAATATACTAATTAAATCTCAATTATACATTTTTTTAGTAAACGTAGTTTTTATGTGTACATATATATATTAGAGCTTTCTTAATTTAAACTCGATTCATTTATTTAAGTAACAAACATAAATTTAACTTTTGAGTTTTTTTTTTTTTTTAAGTAATTGAGTTGATCTCGAATAGAGTCAATTTTTTTCTTTAAAGCTTGTCTCGAGTTAAAGCAAGTTCAAAATTTTCAAATAACTAGGTCAAGTTTGAGTTTGATATTTTAAGCTCAACTAGTTCTTAATAAAATGAGTTCAATTTATAGTCTTAATTGTCGTAAACTGAGGACCCGGCCAACTTGTCTAATTTAATTTGATATTTTAAATATTTAAAATAAAGATACAGTTTATAGAATCAATTTAGGTTGATATTTTGAGTTGATTTAATTTTTTAGTAGAATTTGAAATAAAATTTTTTAGAACATCCTACCTTCATTTATAAAATATTAATTTTATTTTTTATATCATTTACATAATAAACTAAAAAATAATATTATATTTCTTTTTATTGGGATTTAAGTTTAAAGACACACCCCTCAAAAGGTGTATACTGTATGTATTTTATAATTAAAGAATAAAATGATATAATTTCATACTTTTTGAGTCATAATTAAAAAAAAATTATAACCAAACAACACATATGACATAACCAAAGATATTATAAATCATAACTAAAATAATATTATAATTAAAAAAAAAAATTAATTATAATTAAAAAAATATAATTTAAGGATATATATGATAGAAAATGTGTATATTAAATTTATTTCATGATTAATGTCGCACTGACGTGCATTTGTCACATATGTCCATCTTTTTAAAAATGAGTCATTTAGTTTCATTAAAAAATAATTTAGAAAAAATACTAAATCATTTTATTTATTTATTATTTTTATAGCATTGCTCATAAATATAAAATTCTTTTCAGTCTTTATAAAAGAGATAATTTGTTGATTTTTGTTTAGTTATAATAAAAAAAACAATGATAAACAAAATAAATGTTTGCAAAAATTCTATAAAAGTTAAAAGGGAAAATTGGTCTAGGGTCCCTCTCCCACTTTTCATAATGGGAGAGATCCACAAAATTATTTTTTGATGTCTAAGGTCCCTAAACATATCACAGAGAAATTTGACCTTACCAAATCAAAACTCATCTCTCACTTTCTCTCTCTAAACTTCTCCATTCTCATACCTGTCCAGATCAACTCTTGTGTCCTCAGCTCTGACTTCATTCTCCAACCGATTGAACTCCACCTTCACCGGATCCGACCTTCAATGGCGTCGCCGAGCCGTCTGAGGAGCGGCGATCCAGAGGCGTTGATATTGGACACTGGTGGTGTTGTTGTTACATTGAATTTCTGTTTCAGTACTCAATCATCAACCCATTGGAGCAACCAAGAATCAGCTATTATCACTGTTTCAGAGAGAGAGAGAAAAAGAGTTTGGTTAGTTTAATCCAATGGCTACTCGTTACTGTGGGAAGAAGAAATCTGAGTGTGTTTTCAGGTTTTTCAATCCCGGTGTGCTTTCTATTTTGATTTTTTTAAAAGTGTGCACACAAACTGATTCTTATATATACATCCAACCTAGAGAAAATTCAAATTTCTCTGGCTTTATACTATAAAATCATAATATCAGGGACCTTAAAAAAAATACCCCAAGTTAAAATTCTTATAAACATTTTTTTAGCAATCAAGCAATAATATGATAGATGTTCACTAAAAAATATTTGAAAAAATAAAATAAAATAAATACCAATAAATATTTAGAGTGCCAGATGTACAGAAAATAAAACAACTCTAATTTTGTTTGCTAGCTGTTGTCTGCGGCATCCTATTTTGAATCCCTGCTCCCTCTCTCCCCCCATCTGTTCACACCTGCCCCTCCCTCAAGTTCACACCCAACTCCCCTCAATCCCTCACCAAAATGAGTACCAATTTATTAAAGTTAAAAATCTTAATTTTAAAGATGAAATTGACTTGTATTAGAGTGCAATTCAGCCTAACATATTTCATCAAATTTAAAATTTGATAAAAAACGTCAAACGAGGCGTTTCAATCCTTTCATTAAAATCATATCAAATAAAAATAAAAATAAAATTTTCATCAAATGAAAGAAATCTTTTATTTTTCATCAAATTTAAATTTATCATTGGGCTGGACATCCTCTCATATGTCTTTTCGGATGTCCACCAATAGCAATTTTGATACCTTTTTTGTTCATATTCGAACGATCTCCAAAATATCTGTCCGGATGTTCTCCCATACAATCGAGAATGTGAAAAAATTTGATAAAAATTATAATTTTAGCATTAGAGTGAACGGTATCAAATCAAATTTTTCAACAAAATTTTACTGAAATATGATAAAATTTTTGATTCACCGTAAGAGATGGTCTTATTGAACTAGTTTAGATTCAATTTAATAATGTAAATTATTCATGAAAAAATTAAATTGATCTAAAATCAATTTGTACTATTAAATTATTTTCATCTATACAAAGCCTACATGTTTTCAACATTCATTCATCTATTATAATATATATGTTATTTAATTATATAATTATTTATGTATAAATAATTTAATCTTTTAAAAATGTTTGTCAAAATAATTTTCCAAAATATCTTTTAAAAAAAACTAAACCAAACATGTTTTCGTACTTTTTATCTCTAAAACACATCTCTCAAACACAAACCAAACATACCCTATAATTTTAGCATTAGAGTGAACGGTATCAAATCAAAATTTTCAACAAAATTTTACTCAAATATGATAAAATTTTTGATTCACCGTAAGAGATGGTCTTATTGAACTAGTTTAGATTCAATTTAATATTGTAAATTATTCATGAAAAAATTAAATTGATCTAAAATCAATTTATACTATTAAATTATTTTCATCTATACAAAGCCTACATGTTTTCAACATTCATTCATCTATTATAATATATATGTTATTTAATTATATAATTATTTATGTATAAATAATTTAATCTTTTAAAAATGTTTGAATCCTTTCTTTTTGAAATGGCCCTCACACCCTCAAAGTGATCCTAACTTTTTATGAATGTGTGAATCCTTTTTTTTATATTTTTTTTGGACAGACCAAAACAAATCCCTACCTCCGCCTCACCTTATAAACGTGACCCATCTCTTTCTCTCTCTAAACCTTTCCAATATCAAAAAAATTCAAAGCACATGAGTTGAATCTTTTACTCCCGCCTCGGTAAACACTCCTTACATGTCTATCCCATCCACTTTAAACCTTCCTCTGATTTCTTCGTAGAAGCTTTTACATTCCCTTCATTTTTTTTTTTTTGGCAGAGCAATGGCGGTCACTTCTAGAGGACGAACCACCACAGACCTCCAAATCTCCAAGAAATGGAAAGACAGAGAAACCAGTCCCGAACGCACCAAAGTCTGGACCGAACCTCCCAACAAGCTCAGGTCTGAGAGGAAAGTCCCCGTCGTTTACTACCTCTCTCGCAACGGCCAGCTCGAGCACCCCCATTTCATGGAGGTCCCTCTCTCCTCCCCTGAAGGTCTCTATCTCAGAGGTGAGAAACTCGTTGTTCAATTTTCCAACCTCTGTTTGACTGCTGAGAAAATTTAATTCAACCCATGCAAATTTTCATAAATTTTCTCGGCTACCAAACCGAGGTTTAGCTTACATTTGATTGTCATTGTAATTTGGGCTTTTCTCAACCTCTTTGTTCCTCAGATGTCATCAATCGCTTGAACTTCCTTCGTGGTAAAGGCATGGCTACCATGTATTCCTGGTCTTCCAAACGGTACATTTCACTTCTACTTCTAGATTTCTACTTCATAGATACATACAGATACTGAATTTGAAGTTTGATTCAGGAGCTACAAGAATGGATTCGTGTGGCACGATTTGGCCGAGAACGATTTCATCTACCCAGCGCACGGACAAGAGTATGTTCTCAAAGGATCAGAGCTTCTGGACAGCGCTTCAATCTGCAAATCCGACCATTCGTTGTCTTCTAGTTTCAAGAAACCGCCGCCGGAGAATCAGAAATCCGGCGACGAGTGCGATTTCCCTGTGGTGGTGACGCGGCGGAGGAACCAATCCTGGAGCTCAATCGACCTCCACGAGTACAAAGTCTATAAGGCCGAGTGCACCGGCGAGTCCGCCGGAAGAGCCGCCGCCGACGCGTCCACTCAGACAGACGACAAGCGACGCCGTCGTCGAGCAATCAGAGAAATCGAAGAAGAAGAAGAAGAAGAGAAGAGCAAAGAATCGTGTGAGAATGAGAATCAGAGCACAGAGCTGAGCAGAGAGGAGATCTCTCCCCCGCCGTCCGATTCGAGCCCTGAAACCCTAGACTCCCTGATGAAGGCTGACGGTCGAGTCGTCCTGTGTCCTGAAATAGTCAACGAAGATCGGACGGCTGATAATCACCCAAGTGGACGGCTCAAGGCGGCGTCGGTTCTGATGCAGTTGATCACCTGCGGTTCGATCTCGTTCAAGGACTGTGGACCCACAACACAAGGGAAGGACACGGATCACCATCGGGGGTTCTCTTTGATTTCGCATTACAAGGCGAGGTTGCCACGTGGCGGCGGGGTTGCAAATCAGGTGGGGAAGGACGCAGAGGAAGCTATTGTGGAAAACCCTAGTTTTGTAGGAAGAGTTAAGATGGTGGAAGAAAAAGAGTACTTCAGTGGGAGCTTGATAGAGACAAAGAAGGAGGAATTTCCAGCACTGAAGAGGTGTTCATCTTACAATGCAGATAGGTAAGTGAGTGAATTCTTTTTTCGGTTCTCTTTTTTGTTTTTTTCTTTCGAAACTCAGTGTCACTAACTGTTTGTTTCATTATTTTCATGTTTTTCTGACATGCATACTCAGATTCACATGGATTACTTTTTGTTTGATTCTCTATCATCCATGCTCTACTGTTTGATCCTTTTTGTTTGTTGCTTGATTTTATGATTGTTTTCTTTAGCTAAGAGCTAGACAAATTGAACTACTCATATTTTGTTTTCTCAATTGAGTTATTAGATCGAATTCACTGAGCTTAATAATATTTAAAATAAATAAATAAAAAGTAGAGCGTACTTTTTGTCTTTTTACGAAAAGATGTGCAAAAAAATAGAGAGATGATGTGATGAAAAAAAGATAAAAAAATAAAAAATGTATCCTTATTTTGGATAGCCAAACTTGACCTAAAACTACGAGGTTAGATGCATGAGAGGTTTGGTTGAGAAAACTAATGCTACCTATAGCAAAAATAATTTGTTTAAGTGTCAAAAATACAGTGTGACCGAACTACATTCATTTTGAAAAATGTGTACCCTTTTATAAAATTAAAAAAAAAAAATTGCAATTGCAATTGAAAATTTTAATATTTTAGTATTTTTACTTTTATAGCTAATGACAAATAATTTTTTTGATTTTTTTAATTTATGTAATTAAAAAATTAACTCTTTTAAAACATCCCAATTAGCCTCAAATGAATACCCGCTATGGTCGGCCAACTCAACTGGACTAAAGTGAGTCACAGTCAAATGGGGATCCGAACCGAGTCCACTTTTGCTTAGTTGGCCGATTATAGTTAGTTTGAACCATTAATGACACAATGACCCAAATTAATAAAAACAAACTCCATTGTGCACACACTTTTGCTAATTTTTCACAAGTTTTTAAAGTAGTTGTAGTTTGCTTATATTACCAATATCAGAAACAATGTTGCAAGGTTAAGATTTGTTTTTGAAACCATTCTTGCTTTAGTTTTTGATAAATGAAGTGCATTCTCTTTGTATGTGTAATTTCACAAAAAAAAACAGAGCCTTCAATCTCAGATTCCTTAACATGACACTTTCCTGTAGCCCTGTTTGTCCTAATTTCAGATTTGAAATCAAAGCATTGCACCATTTTAAACAAAAAAGAATTGAAAAGAACAGCTTGCTTCGATGCCCAAACTTTCCCTCTTCACATCCCTGTTATCAACCAACCCAGAACACTTTTTTGGTAAATGGTCTCCATCAATTTGCTGCGCCAAGTTATCAATCATCACATTAACTTTGTTGCCCAACTATTCAGAAACTTTGGCTTATGTTCCATTTGCCTTCCAGATTAATTGTGAATTTATTTTGGATGTAACTCACCTTCTATTAAATTTAAATCTACACATTATACTTTATTCTTGCAACAACATTAGAGGTTCGAAAATAACATTATGTAGTTAAAATTCATTTCAAATGTGAAACACACTACAAAAATTGAATTCAGAGCAAATATCATTCTTTCGAGATAAATTTCTTGATTTTTTTTCCTTCTATTTTTTAATATTACCTAACTAGCTTTTCTTTTGGGGGTCCACATTAATTAAGTTTAATAAGGAGTTGAATATATCATCATCCTAAAAAGATGAGTTGATATTTTACTGCCTCCTAAGTATTTAATATTTAATTAATACCCTATTAATAAACATACTTTTTCTTTTCAAAATAGTTTATCCATATAACAATGTTTTAAATATTTAACTGATTAATATTATTATTATTTTTAATTGTATAGGACCACAGAGTTGGAGGTGAAAGAGATGGAGGGAGTGAAAGCAAAATGCATACCAAGGAAGCCAAAGACAAGCCAGTCCAGCACCAGAAAAGAAGGCAATGTTAATGAGGTCCCTTGTAGTAGTAGTACTAATAATAATAGTAGTAATAGGAATCATCATCATGGTAGCAGCAAGAAACAAGTGGTCCAATCTCATTCCTAGACTACCATCGCTTTCACTATTTCTAGTTATAACTCTCAATTTATCTCAGGCAAACAAAACATAGAAAGTCCACTGTATGTAGTAACTATAATACATAGAGAGAGAGAGAGAGTTGACTTGCCCATCACGGCACGGCGTCAATTGATCGGAGAAAAGGTAGAGATTGCAGGGAAATTGATGGGAGTTGTTTTTGTTGAAGCTTGTTGTGGGGTTATTTGTCTCTTTCAGTTTGGAGCTTGCTTTCGGCTATCTCTATGTGGGTTTTTTATATGTTTCTAATTTTTTTTTTGGGCCTCCTTTTGACAAGCTAACTATTTTAGCAAGTTATTTTAATTTTTAATTATTTTAATAAATTAAAATTTTGAGATATTTATACATAAATCTTAATTTATGAATTTATATTTCATTAAATCTTAATTAAAATTTTTTGGACTTTCAAGTGTTATTAAAATTTTAATAGTCAAAATTGTTCTTTAAATAATGATTGTTCATCATTTATAATTATTCGTAAAGAAACATGATAATTTGATATTTATTTTGATTTTTAACATTTTAAAATATCAACTTTCAAATTGAAAAAATTAAAAACAAAATTATGTGTAAAAATAAATTAATGGTTTTTTTTTGAAAATATTAAAAAAAATGAATTATTTTTTTGTGTAAAATTGAAAATTGTATGTTTATAAAGGAGTATGATGATGGAACATTAATGTATAAAACTAAAAAGAAAAAACTTTAAAAATGAAAAAATTGATAATGTTTTAAGCTTTAAAACTGAAAATTTTATTTTGTTAATATTCAAGATTTTATTAAATTGATGAATCAAATCAATAAATAAAAGGGCAAAAATATTTAATCTCATACTTTGTTTTTTTTTATTAGTTAGTGAAACAATTATCTGGAACAGTATTATGCAAAATTGATAATGTTATTAATTTTAAAAATTAAAAAAAAAACTGATAATATTCTCAATTTTACTAAATAAGACTTATTGGTTCAAAATTTTTTAAATAGGACTTGAGTTACTATAACATTTGTAAATAAGACTTATGTAATTAATTCTAAAATTTTTGTGTTTGAAAAAATAGTTAGATTTTTTTATAGTTGAATGTGATATTTATGAGAGAATAAGTGAAATGATTATAAATTTGATATGATATTTTATCTTATTAATTATCTTAACTTATTTTATTTTATTATAAATTTTAACATAAAAATATCCTAAACCCATTTTCCAAACAGGGCCTTTACGTGGGTCGGCTCCAAGCCCCTAAGTCTTTTTTTCTTTTTTTCTTAAGCATTCTTGATGAAAATGTTTGACTTTGTTGTTGTAACTTTGGGGGAAGAGCTAGAATTTTGTCCCTTATAACAAGTCCTATTCTCCATGGTTACTTATAATTTATATGGCTAAGTAAAGGTCAAGAGTTGTTTTTCTTTGTTTGTTTTTTTCTTTCATTTCCAATGTACTAAAAATAAAATAAAATAAGTGAAGAGTTGGTTGTTGAATTGGGTTTCTGTGCATTCTTCAGTTTTGTGAAAGGAAATCGGAGCAAAGCTGCTGGCCCATTGGAATGTGATATTTCCCATTACATGCAAGTGTAGTGATTTTTTTTTTTTTTTAAATTTAAGATAATTATAAATTTACATTCTCATTTTATAATTATCAAATATGTAATAAAAAAATTTCATTATAAACATGTAATAGAAATGATCAAAATTTACCTGATTATTCCAAATAATAATAATAAATAAATAAATAAATAAATAAAATTGAGACTTGTATTAGTAGGAATTGCAAATCATTGAGAATTAATTGAAAATAATTACAGAAATATATAGGTATAAGTGAGTTGGTTAATAATGCATAAGCAAAAATTGTTAACAATATAGCTAATTGTAGTTGATAGCATTTTCAATGGTTGTCATTTTAGTAATGTTAAACTCGTATTTGGGCATAGTATAGTACTTAAAATTTTATAATTTAACTATTTTGTCACAATTATGCAAATTTTTTTTTTTTTTTCCATACATTGTTACTTGAGGTCCCATCTTGAAAAAAGTACAGAAATTTTTTAGTACAAAGTGTTGTGGTGGATCATTAGAGATCAGGTTAGTGATTTGGAGAGCAGAAATAAGAAAATGATTTTGCTTGGGCCTCTTTTTTCCTTTGTCATAATCACCTGTTTGAATTAATAAAGAACATATATAAATAGAAGGAAATGGAAATAAATGAAGAGAAATTTGCAAGATTGAGAACTTTTACTAAAATTAAAACATTAAAACGTTATTTTGATAATATAACTTGTAATAGTTTTTTTTCTTTTCTTTTCTTGTTTTTTTTTCTTATGTAGTCTATTCAAGTAAAATAGCTGAGAAATCACTATATTATTATTATTTTTTTCTTTTCTCCCCAGCTTATAGCTAACAAACATGAGGGTAAGAAAATACAAACAGATTGTAAGGCATCCTCTATTTGTTTGATGAAAAATGCTTGGGACTCTTTTTTTGGGAATTCTCATAACTCCATTTGGATCCCAACAATTGATGTATGTGTGAGGCCCACACCATCAATGGTTGAGATTCAAAGGGGTTATGGGGGTCCCAAAAAAAGGAAGTCTCAATCATTGTTGTTGTTTGATATATTTCGGGTTAATGGCAAATTATATTTTGCCCATTTTATATTTGGTCACTTTCTCACCTTGACTCTTATAGTGTGTTTGGTTGGAGGATTTGGGGAGGGATTTGGAAAGGGAAAGGGAAAAGGTGTGTGAAACTATGTGAAATATAAGCACGATTTATTCACATTTCACCTACCTTTTCCATTTCCCTTTCCAAATCCCTCTCCAAATCCCCCAACCAAACACAGCATAGGGTTTATTGTTTCTCACTTTGATTGTTCATATTTTAAGTTTTTTTCAATTTACTCTTAAGCTAATTTTTCTTCAAACATAACAAATATATTATTATATTAGAGTTTAAGTTTATGTCAGAAATGGCAAATTATATTTTGCCCATTTTATATTTGGTCACTTTCTCACCTTGACTCTTAGGGTTTATTGTTTCTCACTTTGATTGTTCATATTTTAAGTTTTTTTCAATTTACTCTTAAGCTAATTTTTCTTCAAACATAACAAATATATTATTATATTAGAGTTTAAGTTTATGTCAGATGTTTGAGTCATATATAAAAAAATATTTTTATACCACGTGAGTATCAATGTGTCATTTTTTGTCTAATTTTTAATAGAAATTAACTTTATAAGTAAAATGGGAAAAACTTAAAACATAGACTACTAAAGTGGAAAAAAATAAACTTTAAGGATTAAAGTAAGAAAATTGTTCGAAAATGGCTTTGATGCTTTGGAAAGACCTTATTTTTTTGCTAACTTTGAGAATTAATTAAGGTCGGACCCAAGCGTTATTTTCAATGTTACATGTTTAATGCCGCATAGTGAATAATATCGTGTATTTGATTGCTCAAAACCATTTCCGGATGAATGAGAATTCAACGCGCATTTTCGGGTTCATGAATATGGCTTTAGGTGGGTTTCCCACACATTTTTGAAATATGATTGTCCCACATTGGAAAGGCTTAAGAATTTATATGGGTATATAAACTCAAGCTTGGGATACTTGGGATGGGCCCCAAGAGTGTCCAAGTTTGTGGAATGGTGAAGTTATGGGTAAAGTAGGTCAGACCCATTGGACTTAAAACAAAAATCACACGCGCGCCGCCGTCCATCCGGCCGGTCGGGCGAGCTGGGCTTTGGCGCGAATGTAAGGTTGGGTTAGGCTTGTCCGGCCCAATACTTATCTTTTTGGGCCAAAAACATTTGAATATATTTAATTCCACCAAAACAGATCTGTTCCTGTTGCGAACAGGTTTTTTCCTGTTGGTATATGTTCTGAAAAGCCACCAGGTTTCCTTTAAACAGCTTGCCTTCTAGCAATGTCCAATGATCGATTTTCCTTCCTTCTTTTTCCTCTTTTTGTCCTCCTATTTCTATATTTGTTCTACGTTTTATTTTATGAAAAAAAAGAAAGAGTCACAACAGAGTTTTGGTTCGCCAGACTTGATTTTGAAGTGCTGCAAATCAAGTGTTAGTTGTTGCATCCTAGGAAGTAGACGCCGGTAAATCTCGAAGCACCTGAGTGACGGCGAAATCTACTTTAAAGAGATTGTGTCTAACACAAGCATCGACTTATAATTTCTATACGCAATTGATTTGAAGTTTAATTTATATAATTAGTTTCTAAATTAATTATTTTTTGTTTTGTTATTTATTCTATTTATACATTTATTTACACATACACACATCCACTGTGGGAATAACAATCTTAAAGTAAATTCTTTTTTTTATTTTATTTTATAATTTGTGTGTTAGATAGACAAATATTTTGTTTCGAGGAATTAAATAGGAGTCATATACTGTTTAATTTCTTAAATAGTAGTAATATATTGTTTAATAATTTCTTTGATAACGTAGTAGTTATATACTGTTTATCATTGGAATTTGGTTTCAAAATATTATTATGTATTTTTTGTGTGTAAATTCTATCATGTATAAATTTGTGATTAGTGCATTATTATTTCGTCAGAAATATGATTACTGAAACAAACAGTACTAAGATTGTTATTACTCCGACCCCTACTCCCGTTGTGTCAGTGATGACTCCAGCAGTATCAGTAAATCGTGAGGAAAAGCTAGAAAAATTTAATGGAAATGATTTTAAAAGATAGCAACAAAAGATGATGTTTTATCTTTAAGACATTAAATTTGGCTTGCTTCACTCATGAAAAAGCTCCGGCACTGAACGAGGGAGAAACTGATCGCAAAGTGGTTGCCGCAGTCGATGTATAGAAACATGGTGATTTTCTGTGTCGGAATTATATCCTCAATGGGTTGGACAATACACTGTACAATGTATATAGTGTCAAAAGTACTGCAAAAGAACTGTGGGAATCTCTAGATCATAAATATAAGACAGAGGATGTCGATACAAAGAAATTTGTTGCCTGCTGTTTTTTGGATTTTAAAATGATAGATTCCAAGATGGTTATTAGCCAGGTTCAAGATTTCCAATTAATTCTCCATGACATACATGCGGAAGGGATGGTTCTCAGTGGATCTTTCCAAGTAGTAGCAATCATTGAAAAATTGCCACTATCCTAGAAAGAATTCAAGAATTATCGTAAGTATAAGTGCAAGGAAATGAAATTGGAGGAACTGATAGTGCGACTCAGAATTGAAGAGGACAATCGTGGTTCCGACAAAAAGTCAAGAAACCACGTCATGTAAGCTAAAGCAAATGTTGTGGAACATGGACAAGGGTCAAAGTTTAACAACAAACGTCAACCTTGTTGCAGTAGTCTCTGAGGCAAATTTGGTGGGCAATTCAAAGGAGTGGTGGGTGGATACTGGAGCAACCCGTCATATCTATGCAGATAAAAAGATGTTCACAACCTATAAAGTGGTGGAAAGTGGGGAACAACTTTTTATGGAAAACTCCTCCACATCAACTGTAGAAGGACAGAGAAATATTGTACTGAAAATGACCTCGAGGAAAGAACTCATGCTCAATAATGTAATCTATGTGTCAAAAATTCGCAAAAATTTGATTTCTAGGTCATTGTTGATTAAGAATGGGTTTAGATTAGTCTTTGAATTTGATAAGGTTGTACTCTCCAAGAGTGGAATGTATGTGCGGTGAGGTTACATGAGTGATGGGCTTTTTAAGCTCAATGTAATAACTGGTGTACCTAATTTGGTTATTAATAATAAGAACACATCTTTTGTTTATATTGTTGAGTCTTCTTTTTTATAGCATATGCAGCACTTATATCTTTCAAAGCTTTTGGGGAAGTGTATTCGAATCCTTTATTTTTATTTTGAAAATCTTTGGTGTTGTTGTACATTGGTTTTGAAGGAGTATAATCCGATTTAAACTTGTTGGGTTTGGTTGTTCGCACTTATTCTTGTCAAAAGTTCCTTAGAGACTTAGAAATTCTATTCTAGGGTCGACACCAGCCTACCTAAGGGTCGACCCTTACCTGTTGGTGAAGTTTCTGGAAGTGTTGTTAGAAAATAGGGTAGACACCAGACTGGAAAGGGTCGACCCTCTTGTGTCTGTGTGTTAGTTGCTGGAAAATAGGGTAGACACCAGACTGGAGGGGGTCGACCTTCTTATGTCTGTGTGTTAGTTGCTGGAAAATAGGGTTGACCCTATCCTGTCTAAGGGTCGACCCCCCTTGCTTGTACAGATTGTCTTTTCTACCTAAAAGGTCGACCCCCATGCCCGAAGGGTCGACCCCTGTGTGTTTTTTTTCAGATTTTTGAGGTCCGAATGGGCTCTATCTAAGGGGGTTTTTGGGCCTATTATTTTATTTGGTCTTAGGCTTACTTCTATAAATAGGCCCAAACCATTTTTTCTCCTATGATTTTCTTTCCATTTTTCCTTTTAAATCATGATCTCTCTCTTCTCTCTCTAAAACCCAAACTTTTTCACTTAAATCTCTAGATCTACTCACCTAGAGTGATCTTTTCACCTTGCTCCTTTGAGATAAAGTGTAGAGCTTGTCAAGGGTTTCGTTTTGATCGGGGCAAAACATGGTTTCGTCGCCATCAACTTTTGAGCTTTCTCTCTTCTCTCTCATCTAAGCTTGAGGTAGGGATATTCTACTCTTTAATATAAGCTTTAATCTAGATATTTGTCATTTTGTATAAATGGTGGGATTTGGAAAGATTTTGGTAAAAGTTAAGGTTTGGGTTCTAAACTAAAGGGGGTTTTTCATGTTGATTCACAAAGTAACCTTGGGGGTTCGTGTATGAGGTTCTTTATTGTTGAAGTGGTGAGATTTGGACCTATGGGTAGATATTTTAGAAAAAGGGGAAATTTTGCCCTAAGGCCTAGTTTGGGAAGATTGAAAAAAGACAAAAAGTCAAAAAGTCACTATCCTATTTAAGTCACATCATCTTATTTAAGTCACATCACCTCTCTAATACATCACTTCAAACCCAACCTAAACCCAACTCATATTTCATAAAAAGTCAAAAAGTGCACTTATTTAGTCTTTCCAAACTAGGCCTAAGTTGAGTTGAAATAACTATTTATGTAAATAATGAAATTGGTTTGGGAATTATGAAATTTGGGGAAATGTGATTGAATGGTGTAGTTTGCTTTTATAAATCACACACCTATGGAATTTGATAAATTATCTGTTGATAGATCTATTTATCTGTTTAGATATATCTATTTTAGGCTATCGGTGGAAGATAGCTATAATTGTTGTAGAAACTGCATGAGAATTAGGATGATTGAAACTAATCAATCGAATTATGTCATTGAATATGACAATTTGATTAAATCATTGAATAGGTGTTTTGATCAGTCATTGTATATGACAAAGTGTTTAAATACATTGTATATATATCTTTGTTTAGGAGGAGATAGAGGATGTACTCCATTGTTTGGGAGGAGATAGGGGATGGACTCCATTGATAATTAAGTTGGCCGGAATATCCAGGGTGAAAGTCCCGAAATCTTATATATTTAAGGGTGCTGGTTCCCTCGGACGTGGTTCCGTAAAATGGCAAGAAATAGAAGTGTTGAATTGATGAATGTAATGAATTGTGAACCATTGAGTTGTAGTCTCGTATTGGTTGCTTTGATAATAATGAATTTGGTTAATTGATTTACCCGGAATGAAAGAATGGAAATGAATTGAGATATTGGCTATCTATGTTGAATGACCTTGAAAAGAATATGCATTGGTTAAGAATGTTGTACATTTATCTGACGCTCTTATTTTAGTTAATTCTCATATATTGTTTGGCATATCTCTATTGGGTTTTGGCTCACCCTACTTGGAAAACTATTTTCAGGTACAGGTGACATGCCGCCTCCAAGGGCATAGCTTGGGAGGCTTAGGTGCTGAAGGCTCCACTTTTGTGATTTCATTTTTGTGTTGAATGTTTATTCAATCTGAGAGCTTTATATGTATAGAGCTAAGACTCTTCTTTTGTTGTAACCAAGCAAGGTCTTGGAAAGATGTAAGCCCGTAGGGCACTTATTCTGTTAGTAACATTCAGAGTTACATGCTATAGTTTTAGGATGATCATTTGTGAAAGTGTAATGAATATAATATCTTTTGTAATATTAACTTTGATGAATGAAAATATAACATTTCTATTATGTCTATAGATCTTGTGAATGATTGATTTATGTACTTTTGAGGGCGTTACAACATAGTAGATTAAGACATGTTAATTTTAATTCTTTATATAGACTTGTTTCTTTAGAATGTTTGCCAAACTTAGAATTTGATCCTAATCATAAATGTGAGATTTGTATTGAGGCAAAACTCACTAAGGCATCATTTAATAAAGTAGAAAGAAGTAGTGAATATCTAAATTTAATTCACACAGATATTTGTGATTTAAAATTTGTTCAAACTAGAGGAGGTAAAAATTACTTTATTATTTTTATTGATGATTGCACTCGATATTATTATGTTTACTTATTGAGAAGTAAAGATAAAGCCTTAAAAGTTTTTAAGCAATATAAACTTGAGGTTGAAAATCAACTTGGTAAAACTATTTAGATAGTGAGGAGTGACAGAGGTGGTGAGCATGATGTACCATTTGAGGAATTTTGTTCTGAACATGGTATTATTCACCAAACCACTGCACCCTATTCTCCATAGTCAAATGGAGTTGCTGAGAGAAAGAATCGAACTTGTAAAGAGATGATGAATGTCATGTTGATTAGTTCAAAGTTACCTCAGAACTTGTGGGGAGAGACGATTTTGTCTGCTAACTTTATCTTTAACAGGGTACCCCACAAAAAAATTAATCAAACATCTTATGAATTATGAAAAGGTCGATGACGTACCTACAATTACCACAAAGTGTGGGGGTGTTTGGCCAAGGTGGCAGTCCCTAGTCCCAAAACAACTAAGATAGGACCAAAAATCGTTAATTGTGTATTCATTGGTTATGCAAATAATTGTAGTGCATGCAGATTCTTAGTTCATAAATCTGAAAATCCTAATATACATGTAAATACTATTCTTGAGTCTAGGAATAAATCGTTTTTTGAACACATTTTTCCTTGGAAGAAATCTGAAGAGTTTAAAACTCTTAAAACTAAAGAGACAAGTTCAAATAAAAGAACTTTTGATGCTGCTATGGGTGGCAGAGAAGACCACAATAATAATGAAACAGATGAACCTAGACGTAGCAAGAGGGCTAGGATCTCTAAATCATTTGGTCCAGATTTTCTGACATGCTTGTTAGAAAATGAGTCTCAAAACTTCAAGGAAATAATGTTAAGTGCTGAAACTTCATTATGGAAAGAGGCTGTGAATAGTGAAATTGAATCAATACTGCAAAATCATACTTGGGAACTGGTGGATTTTCCACCAGGGTGTAAATGTCTTGGATATAAGTGGATATTCAAGAGAAAAATAAAAGCAGATGGTTCAATTGATAAATACAAGGCTAGGCTTGTTGTTAAGGGATACAGGCAGAAGGAAGGCCTTGATTATTTTGACACCTATTCACCAGTGACAAGAATAACATCTATTCCTATGCTAATTGCGATTGTAGCTTTGTATAATTTGGAGATACACCAAATGGATATTAAAACAACTTTTTTGAATAGCGAGTTAGATGAGGAAATCTATATGGAACAATCAGAAGGGTTTCAAGTTCCCGGCCAAGAGAAAAAATTCTGTAAACTTGTCAAATTCTTTTATGGATTAAAATAAGCTTCGAAACAATGGCATGAAAAATTTAATCACGCTATACTTTCAAATGGTTTTAAGATAAACGAATGTGACAAATGCGTCCATGTTAAAAACACAGACAAAGGCTATGTCATAGTTTGTCTTTATGTGGATGACATACTCATTATTGGAAGCAATAATGACATGATTAAATCCACAAAGAAAATGTTAAACAAAATGGCATGAAAAATTTGATCACGCTATGCTTTCGGATGGTTTTAAGGTAAACGAATGTGACAAATGCATCTATGTTAAAAGCATAGACAAAGGCTATGTCATTATTGGAAGTAATAATGACATGATTAAATCCATAAAGAAAATGTTGAACAAAAAGTTTGACATGAAAGATTTGGGAGTAGCAGTGTAATTCTAGGAATAAAAATTACTAGAACATCTGAAGGATATGCTTTATCTCAATCTCATTATGTTGAGAAAATTCTGGAGAAATTTGAAAAGCATGAAGACCGTCCTACTAAAACACCTGTTGACATTAGCCTTCATTTGTCAAAAAATACAAGTGTATGCATATCATAACTAGAGTACTCTTGGATAATTTGAAGATTGATGTACTTAATGAATTGCACTAGGCCTGATATAGCCTATGCTGTAAGCAAATTGAGTAAGTATGCAAGTAATCCAGGGTCTGATCATTGGAAAGCGATAATTAAGGTACTTAGGTATCTAAGACGTACCCAGAATTATGGCTTACATTATATCAAACATCCAGTAATACTCAAGGGGTACAGCGATACAAATTGGATATCAAATACGAAAGACTCAAAATCTACTAGTGGATACGTCTTTACCCTGGGAGGTGATGCAGTCTCTTGGAAATCCTCCAAGCAGACATGCATAGAAAGGTCGACAATGGAATCTGAGTTTATCGCATTACATAAAACAGGAGAAAAAGTGGAATGGCTTCGTGATTTCTCAGAAGACATTTCAATGTGGCCTAAACCTGTGCCAGCTATATGCATTTACTGTGATAGTGAAGCAACAATAGGACGAGTACAAAATCATATATATAACGGTAAGTCTTGACATCGTTGAAGACATAATACCGTCAGACATTTGCTCTCACATGGAATAATTTCCATAGAATATGTAAAGTCAAGAGAGAATATTGCAGATCTATTAACTAAAGGGCTAGCCAAAGAGAAAGTATACCATTTATCAAGGGGAATGGGATTAAAGCCTATTACTTAAAAGTCGCCATAATGGCAACCCAATCTAGCTAACTAGAGATCCCAAGATCTAGGTTTAAAAACAATCGAGTCATGGATGACTTCATGTATCACTAAGGAGGTTTTCTCTTACCCATTTCTGTGATAAGAAGAGTGATACCTGCAACGTTAGTAGGATAAGCTTTGCTTTTAATGATTCTTATAGCTTGGACATCCAAGTGGAGTATAACAGGATACTCTTAATAAGAAGTCACCTATATGAATGTGAACTGGGCCGGTTCTGTGAGAATTAAGAAGGCTAAATTCTCTAGAGCACTCATGAATTACCAAGTGTTGTTCATGGCCAAAATGAACAAAACCGTAAGAACCAAACTATGTCTGCGTGTGTCATCTATTGTCTTTGCTTACACAAACAATTGAATAGTTCAAGGCATCGCGTTTACTGGTTAGCCAGTAAGTCCGATATGCTTTCACTAGAGGATGTTCAAAACCAAAAACTACCTATGTCGATGTGGTGTATCTTCTTAATGTACTTTATCTTTGTTTGCATTTTGTTACATGTTCGTTATCGTGAATTCCATTCATGTGAAAGATTGTTGGAAAATGACTTTGATGTTTTGGAAAAACCTTATTTTTTGCTAACTTTGAGCATTAATTAAGGTGAGACCCAAGCGTTATTTTTAACGTTACTAATTAGGTTCATGTTTAATGCCGCGTAGTGAATAACATTGTGTATTTGGTTGCTCAAAACTATTTCCAGATGAATGAGAATTCAACACGCATTTTCGGGTTTGTAGATATGACTTTAGATGGGTTTCCTACATATTTGTAAAATGTGTTTGTCCCATATTGGAAAGGCTTAAGAATTTATATGAGTATATAAACTCAAGCTTGGAATGTTTAGGATGGGCCCCAAGGGGTATCCAAGTTTGTGGAGCGGTGAGGTTATGGGTAAAGTAGGCTAGACCCATTGGACCCAAAACAAAAATCACAAGCGCACGCCGCCGCCACCGTCCGTCCGGTTAGTCGGGCGGGCTAGCCTGGGCTTGGGTGCAGGTGTGTGGTGTGCGGTTAGATTGGGCTTGTCCGGCCAAATACTTATCTTTTTAGGCAAAAAACATTTGACTTTTATTTATTTATTTATTTTATTTAGGTTTCAAAATTCAAAAGAAATTGGTCTAGTTTTTTTTTTTTTTTTTTTTTTTTCCCCCCAAACAGATCCCTACCTGTTAAAGTCCACTCGAATAGGTTTAATTCCACCCGAACAGATCTCTTTCTGTTCTCAACATGTTTGTTCCTGCTCCGAACAGGTTTTTTCCTATTGGTATCTGTTCTGAAAAGCCACCAGGTTTCCTATAAATACCTTGCCTTCCAGCAATGTTCAATGATCGATTTTGTTTCCTTCTTCTTCCTCTTTTCGTCCTACTGTTTCTGTATTTGTTTTGCATTTTATCTTAGGAAGAAAAAGAAAGAGTCACAATAGAGTTTTGGTTCGCTAGACTTGATTTTGTAGTGCTGCAAATCAAGTGATAGTCGTTGCATCCTGGGAAGTAGACACTGATAAATCTTGAAACACCTAAGCGAGGGCGAAATTTACTTTAAGGAGATTGTGTCCAACACAAGTCTCGACTTATAATTTCTATAAGCAACTAATTAGGAATGTAATTTATATAATTATTTTCTGAATTAATTATTTTTTATTTTATTGTTTATTTTATTTATACATACACACATCCACTGTGAGAATAACAAAAATAACCAGACATAAAAAGGACAAAGTGTAGCTATTAAATTGTAGGGATGAGATTAATTCATATTCCCTTGCTAGTTAGCAAATGCTCAGCCCTATTAGCACTATTTAAATTAAAGCATTTGAATTTGGTCATTTTAGGCCATACTTCAAACATATTAAAAACATTTTTGCGCCTCTGCCCTATGAGTACTATTTAAATTAAAGCATTTGAATTTGGTCATTTTAGGCCATACTTCAAACATATTAAAAACATTTTTGCGCCTCTGCCCTATGAGTACTATTTAAATTAAAGCATTTGAATTTGGTCATTTTAGGCCATACTTCAAACATATTAAAAACATTTTTGCGCCTCTGCCCTATGAGTACTATTTAAATTAAAGCATTTGAATTTGGTCATTTTAGGCCATACTTCAAACATATTAAAAACATTTTTGCGCCTCTGCCCTATGAGTACTATTTAAATTAAAGCATTTGAATTTGGTCATTTTAGGCCATACTTCAAACATATTAAAAACATTTTTGCGCCTCTGCCCTATGAGTACTATTTAAATTAAAGCATTTGAATTTGGTCATTTTAGGCCATACTTCAAACATATTAAAAACATTTTTGCGCCTCTGCCCTATGAGTACTATTTAAATTAAAGCATTTGAATTTGGTCATTTTAGGCCATACTTCAAACATATTAAAAACATTTTTGCGCCTCTGCCCTATGAGTACTATTTAAATTAAAGCATTTGAATTTGGTCATTTTAGGCCATACTTCAAACATATTAAAAACATTTTTGCGCCTCTGCCCTATGAGTACTATTTAAATTAAAGCATTTGAATTTGGTCATTTTAGGCCATACTTCAAACATATTAAAAACATTTTTGCGCCTCTGCCCTATGAGTACTATTTAAATTAAAGCATTTGAATTTGGTCATTTTAGGCCATACTTCAAACATATTAAAAACATTTTTGCGCCTCTGCCCTATGAGTACTATTTAAATTAAAGCATTTGAATTTGGTCATTTTAGGCCATACTTCAAACATATTAAAAACATTTTTGCGCCTCTGCCCTATGAGTACTATTTAAATTAAAGCATTTGAATTTGGTCATTTTAGGCCATACTTCAAACATATTAAAAACATTTTTGCGCCTCTGCCCTATGAGTACTATTTAAATTAAAGCATTTGAATTTGGTCATTTTAGGCCATACTTCAAACATATTAAAAACATTTTTGCGCCTCTGCCCTATGAGTACTATTTAAATTAAAGCATTTGAATTTGGTCATTTTAGGCCATACTTCAAACATATTAAAAACATTTTTGCGAAAATTAGAAATGGTTTAAAAGGGCTCGACACAAATTGTTTTCTAAAAGGGTTTTTTATTGGCCGGTCCTACCTTTTACACTTATTCCCCTCTTAGTCCTGAGTTTTGCTCTTGTGCACCAACAGGTCTTGAGCCTTTTTTTTTGGTACTGGTTTTACGCCTCCCCTGTTTTGGCGCGTTTCTGTTTGGATTTTCCATCAAAATATTGTGTTGTGAGTAAGGGTTTGTGATTTGGATTTCTGTGGAACTTCACGATTTGCTAATGTATTATTGTGGAGCTTTGTGATTTTTGATTTCACGCTTGGTGTATCTTCGCGATTTGTGATTTGCGATTGCGTGCTTGGTGAATCTTCCTATTTGCGATTTCGCGTTTGGTGTATAGTTACATTTTCTGATTTGCGATGTTGTGGGGTTAGGCCAACTGGTATGTTTGATTTTGATTTCAATTTCAATGTTTTGGTTCTTTTTAGTTTGAATTGGTGATTTTGATTTTGTGGTGATATTGTTGTTACTATGTTGTTTCTGTTGCGATTGAATTTGTGTTTTGATCATGATATTGAAAGCTTTGA
>NW_021025712.1:215193-248962 GCF_004153795.1 Camellia sinensis | reverse complement strand
GCAAAAGCAAGACAGCTGTCTAAAAATATCTGCAAAAGCAGATGAACAGCAATCGGCCGGCCAAAAATGCCATCTTGGCCAAAAATAGTGCCGGTCGGCAACAAATAATGCTGACCGGCAACAAATAGTGCCGGCCGGCAAGCTACATTGCCGGTGGCAGCAAAAACCAGCCGGTGGCATCTAGCCACTGCCGGTGGTGGGTGGGGATGGTCTACAAGCCCCACTTTGCCTCTCAAGGGCAAGGTGCAAGTGTTTGGTGCAAAACCAGACACTAAACGGTCGAGTTCGGAGATCCTGAGGCAAGGCACGCGAGCCGAGACCTCCGGGAACTCCAAACGAACACAAACATGGAAGATCACCGTGTGTTCAAACAGTGACGTCCAAGTCTTGAGGACGGTCAAAAATGGGGTGTCTACAGTTTACAGTGTGTGCAGTATACAGTCAGTGTAAGGTAGATTGCGTATTTGCAGTGAGTGCAGTATACAGTCAATGTAAAGAAGATTATATGTGTGTTGAGTGTGCAGTATACAACCAGTGTGAAACAGGCTGCATGTGCGCAGTGCATAGAGTACAGATAATGTAAAGCACAAATGTAAGACGAACCCATCAGCTGAGATTGAGCAGAATGAGAAAGTGGATTCTGAGAACACCAAGATTGAAATGGGGGTAGCACTGACTTGTCTACTTTCAAATCCTCCGATCATACAAAAGTGCTTGGGGGATAACTTCTCGGTGTCCATGATTGGGAATGAAATGGTTGCGAGCCCACCGTCAAGCATTTTGGATGCATCCATCGCACCCTCTCTCATCTGGCAGTACGAGGAGAGATTTTTGTCAAGCAGCACCGGGTCAGGTAGTGAGCCGGAATCTGATTCCACCGAGTCTGTAGAGTCAGAATCAGGTTCCAGCTCGTTTGAGTCTGAGTCCGGTAATCATGAGGGTGATAACCCAGATACCACAGTCCTGTCTAGGTCGTGTTTTTCTTTCTCTTTTGAGTCTTTTGTAACAGAGGAATCGAACGATTTGGATGTGCGTAATGAGAATGGAATGGCTGTGGTTTCTAAGTACTTTTCTGTGCCTTTGATTTATTGTATTAATCAGGACTTTCAAAATTTTGATGAAAACGACGAGGAAGAAATTCCTCCGATTTTACAACGTCTAATTGATCAAGAGCAGGAGAGATTTGTTAAACCCTTGGTTGATGAAATCACTACAGTTAATGTGGGTACTGAGGAGGACCCGCGAGCGCTTAGTCACTTTATTAAAAGATTTCAAAGATGTTTTCGCGTGGTCCTACGAAGACATGCCTGGAATCGATCCTGAGATTGTACAGCACCGGATCCCTCTTGACCCAGAGGCCTGACCCGTTAAACAGAAACTTAGAAGGATCCGCCCGGACTGGGCTCTCAAAATTAAAGAAGAGGTCACCAAGAAAATTGACGCAGGATTCCTGCTAGTATCTGAGTACCCAACTTGGTTGGCCAACATCGTTTCGGTGCCGAAGAAGGATGGCAGGATCTGGGTATGCGTGGATTTCAGGGATTTGAATAGAGCTAGTCCGAAGGACGACTTTCCTTTGCCGCATTTTGACGAGTTAGTAGACTTCACAACGGGGCATGCTTTGCTCTCGTTCATGGATGGATTCTCAAGCTACAATCAGATAGTGATGGCACCTGAAGACCAGGAGAAGACTGCTTTCACTCTCAAAATTAAAGAAGAGGTCACCAAGCAAATTGACGCAGGATTCCTGCTAGTATCTAAGTACCCAACTTGGTTGGCCAACATCGTTTCAGTGCCGAAGAAGGATGGCAGGATCTGGGTATGCGTGGATTTCAGGGATTTGAATAGAGCTAGTCCGAAGGACGACTTTCCTTTGCCGCATTTTGACGAGTTAGTAGACTTCACAACGGGGCATGCTTTGCTCTCGTTCATGGATGGATTCTCAAGCTACAATCAGATAGTGATGGCACCTGAAGACCAGGAGAAGACTGCTTTCACCACCACTCCGTGGGGGACTTACTGCTATAGGGTGATGCCATTTGGGTTGAAGAACGCCGGAGCTACATATCAACGGGCCGCAACAGCGATATTGCACGACATGATCCACAAAGAGGTTGAGGTGTACATGGACGACATGATTGTCAAGTCTAAAGGAAGAGAGGGCCACTACACTGCCTTGCAAAAGTTTTTCCAAAGGATCAGAGAATTCTGGTTGCGGCTGAATCCTCAGAAGTGTACGTTTGGTGTTACAGCAAGGAAAATGCTGGGGTTATTAATTACACAGAGAGGTATCGAGGTCGACCATTCCAAAATCAAGGCCATCTTAGAAATGCCACCACCAAGGACTGAAAAGGAGGTGAGAGGCTTTCTCGATAAAATGCAATTCATAAGACGGTTTATCTCAAAATTAACCTTGACTTGTGAACCACTTTTTGGTCTCCTGAAGAAAGGGAAGAAGTTCCAATGGGACGACCGATGCCAAGCTGCTTTTGAACAGATCAAGGAATACTTTCAGAACCCACCCGTGTTGTCATCGCCTGAGCCAGGAAAACTGTTGATTTTGTACCTCTCAGTGACTGAAACTACGATGGGCTGTATGCTTGCGCAGGAATCAGAGGATAAAGTGGAGAAAGCTATCTACTATCTGAGCAAGATGATGTTGGATTACGAGACCCGCTACAGTCCACTCGATAAGGCTTGTTTAGCCTTGGTATGGGCTACCAGGAAGCTGCGGCACTACCTGTTAGCTCACTCTGTAATGTTGGTTTCAAGATTAGATCCCATTAAATATCTCTTCGAGAAACCAGCCCTTACAGGTAGGCTAGCTCGTTGGTTGCTTTTGCTTTCCGAATTCGATCTGAAGTATGTGACTCGCAAGTCAGTGAAGGGGAGAGCGGTAGCAGAGTTCCTAGCCGATCACCCAGTGGAAGGGGATGAAGCAGTTGAGTACCTATTCCCAGATGAGGCCATTCTGCATATCAAAGATGAGTTTTGGATGATGTACTTTGACGAAGCGTCAAACCAGTATGGGTATGGGATATGGGTGTTGTTGATAGCACCCAACAATTCCCGTATCCCTCTAGAATTTAAACTCCGATTCAAAGTCTCGAACAACGAAGTAGAGTATGAAGCATGCATTGTTGGTTTAGAAGCAGCCCTTGAACAAGGGGCAGAACGGTTGGACGTCATCGGGGACTCGAACCTTGTTGTATCTCAAGCTTAAGGAAATTGGAAAGTCAAAGAAGAAAAGATGAGAATCTACCACCAGACCTTAGACTTCCTGATTCCTCGGTTTGAGAAATTAAACTTCGCTCATCTGCTAAGAGAAAACAACAGGTTCGCAGATTCACTAGAAACTCTATATTCTATGATAGACATCCCTTTTGGAGTCCGGATGCGTCCGATCATCATTGACCAGAAGTTTGCACCAGACTACAAGTCGATTGTTGCCATAGAAGAGGTTCAAGATGAGAACCCCTGGTATTACGATGTCTGGAACTTCTTGGAGAAAGAAGCATACCCACCAGGGGCAAATGTCAAAGACAAGAGGGCAATCCAAAGAATGGCTGCTCAATTCATCATCTGCAGAGGAAAACTGTATAAGAGAGGTCATCTGGGAATGCATAAGCTGTGTGTTGAGGCTGAAGAGTCGAAGCGCTTAATGGAGGCCATCCATGGAGGAGAGTGCGAAGCACACGTGAACGGGGTGATGCTAGCCTGAAAAATCTTTAGACAGGGTTACTACTGGTCCACCATGGAGGAGGATTGTATCGGCTTTGTTCGGCGATGCCACAAATGTCAGATCCATGCAAACCGCATGACCATCCCGCTGTCGAAGCAGTACAATATGACTTTGCCATGGCCATTTTCAGTTTGGGGAATCGATGTGGTCGGGGCTGTCACTCCAAAGGGGTCCAATGGGCATGAGTTCATTCTGGTCGCGATAGACTATTTCACAAAGTGGGTTGAGGCCCAATCTTATGCGGTGTTAAAGGCGTCACACATTGCAAAGTTTATCAGGAATAACATCATCTGTCGCTATGGGGTCCCGAACAAGGTCATCTCAGATAATGGTTCCCACTTCAAGAAGGAAGTGATTGACTTGTTGGAGAAATACAACGTGGCTTTTCATAAGTCATCAACATATCGGTCGTAGACCAATGGAGCAGTCGAGGTTGCCAAAAAGAACATCAAACACATTTTGCAGAAAATGGTGGAAACCTACCGGGACTGGCCAGATAAGCTGCCATTTGCTCTGTGGGGCTACCGGACTTCGATTAGAACTTCTACTAGAGCGACTTCGTATTCATTGGTTTATGGGATGGAGGTCGTTCTACCTATCGAAATTGAGGTTCCGTCATTGAGAGTGCTGGCTGAGTGTCAGATAGCCGAAGCAGATTGGCAGCAGAGCAGATTTGAAGAACTAATGCTCTTTGATGAAAGAAGACTGAAAGCACTGTACCATGTTCAAGGTTATCAGCGCAGAATTGCCAGGGCTTTCAACAAGAAGGTTAAGTCCCGGAATTTGAAAGAAGGAGATTTGGTGCTCAAAGACAACCGAGCTCCCATCCATGCCCCTAGGGGCAAGTTCAGACCCAATTGGACTGGTCCCTACATCATTAAGTCTCTTTGGTCCAGTGGAGCTGTCGTTCTGATGGACCTAGATGGCCTAGAGTTCTCACAGCTGATTTACATGGACAAGTTGAAGAAATATTACCCCTGAGTGGCTCGCTAGGCCGAAAACCCGAAAGGGTGACCTAGGCAAAAGTTAGAGCACAGAAAATTTGAAATTATAAAAATTGAGCTCGCAAGGTTGAAAACCCGCAAAGGGCGGCCTTGGCAAAAGTTAGAGCGTAAAAGGTGAGGGTTAATACACGAGTGAACCTGCGCCGAACTACGTAAGGCTTGATTCCCATCTTTGGGATACGTAGGCAACTTCATCCTGAAGTCCAGCCATAAACTCTTCCCCAATCAACTTTGTCCATTTGATCATCTCGGTCATCTTTGTCTATTCAGCACGCAAGAGCTTCGGTTGTGATCTCCGGTGCAGTGCTATTCAGACTAGGGGGAACTGTCAAGTTGTTGGGATTCGGGGTTGTGCATCTCAGTGACAGATCTCAGGCGTGTCCAATTCTGATCCATATCGAAAATGGTTTTGAAAAGTTTTAATAAAAGTTGATTTTTCTCAAATTAATCTTTTACAACTTAGACCATTTTTAGACCAAACGAAAAATTTTCAGTACCCACAACCTTCAATTTTATTGATTTCAATACAGAGTTCTTCTGCTCTTGCGTACAAATTGAAGTTGCTTTTCATTACATTCATAAAGAAAACTTGAAAGTTCTGATTAAGGCAAATAAATCCAGGGCATAGTCAGGTGTTCCTGCATCCCCTCCCAGAGCTGGTCGAAGATTCTGATGCCAAGCTGGGCCCAATTTGCGCCTCTTTATTGAGCCAATCTATGTACTCATCAGACAAAGTGCAACTGAAAGTGGGAGCGGGGGCCAGAAGCTCTCTCGTCCTCCATGTCGTGGCATACCGAGCTAGCTGTGCGCCTCGGATCAGAAATGTAGCTGGATACTCTATTTCCTCTGCCGGGCAAATCTGATCATGGCCAAACTGGCGCTGGAACCGGAAAGGAAAGTAAAACACGCAGTGTGTCATGCCAATCAACTGAATCCCAAGCTGTCGGGACATGCTATAGCTCATTGCCGGTAGATTGAGCCAAGGACAGCGCCAAACAATGCAGTCTGCGGACAAATTGCACATCCAGTCAAACCACCATCCCTCATCAAGGGCATCGACTAGGCGATGTCGGAAGAAGTAGCCGCAAGCTGAGTATGTTGGGCAGGAGTCTGCAACCTGCAACTTGTCCATCAACCACACCTGGGGAGGGATTAAAAATGAGAGATTAAAGAATAGAGAGGTGTATGTTGAGGAAAAAGTGAGGAAAGGGTTTTGAGAGAAAAACCGAGCCTGAGGGTCGAGTGATGTGAGCAATATATATGTGAGGAAGGGTGGGAACATTACCTGTAGCAGTAGTGGACTCCCCGCAAATATGGTCGTTTCCCGACAATGGAAAGCATCCAAGCCCATCAATGTCCCGGCTAATGTCATGGCAATGCAGCTCTTGCCCTCTTTCAAGCCTTGGGCAATTTCGATCAGACGAATGCTAGACCCACTGAAGCCTGGGGCAAGCAAAAAGTGAGATAGCATGCACAAACAAAGGGCATGACGCCGAAAACCTTGCCAGCGGTGATCACCGCGGCCACCAGCATCAGAAAAGCGATGAATCAGGCTGAGGATGTCCAATTCTCCGTCGCGGAGCAGTGACCGAGCGTCATGCATAGTGAGCCCACACACTCGTCCTAAGGCTTGGGCGTGGCCGAAGCGAAGCTGGGGCAAGATTTCTTCGTTGTGCTCGGATTCCATCAAAGCTTGGAAGTTTTCGAAAGTAGGACATATCTCTTGCCTGCCAAAACTAAAGACATGTGTTACCGGATTCCAAAACCTTGCCGCGGCATGGAGGAATGGAAGATGCAGCGGAGTGCGACTCAGCGTGAATAGTGCATTTACGCCGAAGCCCCGGAAGTTCAACTTTTTCGAGCCGTCTAAAGTAGCAATCCAAGCTGTGAGATTTTGGATGAGAAATGCCTCCATTTTGATGCAAAATTGAGATGAAATGAAAGAACCACGAAGTTGGAACTTTTATGGAGGATAAGGCACTGTTTGGAGGACACATGTCAAAAATCTGGAGGTCGCCAAGCCGACTGGTCGGCCGACCATTGTTTATGGTCGGCCAGCCAGCTTTTTTAGTCGGCCGACCACATAACTGGTCTCCAAGGCAGAAAGTTGGTCGGCCAGCCTTCTTTGGTGGTCGGCCATGGAGGAAAATTGGATTTTGGCCTTTTCCTAGCCTCTAGAAGAGAGCTCCTAGCCTTTCCATACGTTGGGAGTGTTGAAGGTCTGTGTTTACCTCTGTTTCGGATGCATTCCGTCACCCGATTTGTCATAAATGCGTTTGCTTATTGAGTTGTTGTTGAGTTTTGCTTATCGAGTTGTTAAGTTTTGCTTATCGAGTTGTTAAGTTTTGTTTATCGAGTTGTTAAGTTTGCTTATCGGGTTGTCGAGTTTTGTGCATCGAGTTGTTACTCTTTGTTTAACCAACATTGTCGTGTTTTGCTTATCGAGTTGTAAACTTGCTAAGGTTTCGTTGTTTCTTAGTAAGTTAAGTTGTTTAGTTTGTTGTGTTGGTTCACTACCTGACTTGGCAATACACAGTGCTCAATTTCCATTCAATCTCAGTTTTGTGCAAAATGATGCGATGTGATGCTAAGAATACAAAAGACAATACTTTTTGGACAAAAGCTGTTTCATTCCATCATAGCTTTTTTTGTTACAACACTGTACAACAGGGTATAAGTTTTAAAGAAAATAAAACAGCCTAAAAGCTAATGTGCTACAACTACTAGTAATAAAAGAAAATAAAGCAAGAACGTCCACATCAGTGCTATCAAGCGCAAGACTGAGAAGCCCTCTTCGTCCTCTTCGGCTGAGCAACCTCAGCGCCATCACCATCCAAATCGGAGCCACCGCCTCGGAATCCTCTCTGGCATCACCTCCGCCCTTAGAACCGGAGCCAGAGTCATCCTCTCTGCCTACAAATGTCTCTGACTGAGGATGCACAGACTCCTCCTCCTCGCCAGACTCATCATCTCTGATAGGCGCTCTACGCCTGCCTCGGCTGCAAGTCGAAACCCCTCTCCCAGCTCCTCGAGAAGGCCTGGATGGCCCAGCCTGTAGCGGTGGCATCTAAAAAAGGAGGGCAATTTGAATACATTAGCCAACGTGTATACCAGATGTAGAGACAAGAAAGCTACATGGAATGGGTGTATGCAGATACGATATATGAATGTGGTGTGTGTCAGATGTGCTCTACACATGCAGTCAACCAATGCAGTGAAATGGTCAAATTCAGCATGTCATCAGAAATATGATAAATGCAGGGAAATTGAAAAGTACCGAAACACCGGCGATGAACAGCTGCGTCTCCCTCCGCAGGACCATGCTCTCGAGTGAGGCCACCAGTTCGAGTAACCCATCACAATACTCAATGGGAGGCTGCAGATGCAAGTCCAAGTTATCAATGAATGAATAAATGTCTAAATATCTGAGTGATAAATCAAAATTGTAAAGCATACAGGTGGCGAGTCAGGGTCTCTGACGTATCGGTGATCAGGCAATGGGGGCTCCAATGGAATCGGATAGGATGTCCCATATCGTCAACCTGTCAGCTCGGTCGGAAGATCTGGCCACCCAGCATGCTGGTAAGTCGGGGCAATCGGGGGAATCTGTCCAGCCTTACCTCTCGATGCACCAGCCCTGCTAGTCAAAGGCATATCTGCAGCTCGGACTCGACTCGACGGTGATGCACCAGCAGCTCTCCTCGTGGAAGTACGAATACCTGTCAATGGGGACATCAGGTGCGTATGGCGGTAGGTCGCGTACTCTCCCTCCTCTAGCAACAGAACTACGTCAGTACCCAACAAAGCGATATCGACCTCCTCGGGAGTGAGTCCCTCAGTGGACCGCATGTCATCTGGAGGTGCTGAGGGGATACCCTGATCAGGGACACACATCGTCTGGAGCATGAAGCGATCCCCCAGAAACTAGGTCCTGCCCACTGGCCCCTCAAATAAAATTCGGTATCGAGAAGAGGCCCACGCCCCAGGGAATCGAAAACGGGTATCTCCTCCCAAAGGTATCCAAGGCTCCCAAGTGATCTGCGGATAACAAGTGCACAAACTGATTAGATGTCATAAAAATGCAAAATAAACCAAAGCACTGTCGAAGAACTGAGAATTCTAGATTACCTTGGTCGCCTGCACCGTGTCAAAGAACTGCCGAAGGTAGGGCAGAGTCTCCCGAGCCCTCGGCCGACACCTACCCTTGAATCTGCTAGAGTATGTGATCTCCAGGGGTGCCTCCACCTCCAGCTCTGGGGCTAGCGTCGGGAAGTATGTATAAACCCACAACTGTGAAAAACAGGACAGTGGCCATCAGAATACAGAATGTATACAGAGAATACAGGATGCAGAGTGCAAAATGAAGAATTCAGAATGTAAGGTATGCCGTGTACAGTGTACAGATAATGAAAAGTGGAGATGTGAATCAAAAGGGCAGAAAGTACCTCCCAAGCTCTCCAATAGCCACCGACTATGTTCCCCCACCCGCGGGATGTCGCGCTCATATAACAGTAAAGGGTAGCGAGGCCGGCGGCACCCCAATCATACTGGCTGACCTGTGATAGGTCTACTAAAGCACTGAGCAGATAAAGTCCAACTGTGTTCCCCCTGTCGTAGAACAAAGTGGTCTCGAGGAGGAACATCAAAACCCTCGAGCATACTGCTCTATCTCCTCAATGGTCTTGGGCATGGTCCCCCTGTACTGCGTGGGAAACTAGGTGTATCTAACTCTACCCGATGATCTGTCGATCGGCGGGCGGACTCCCAGTAGATAAATCCAAGCCGCCTCCCACTCGCCCATATCTGTGTCATAAAGGACCGGTCGGCTGGTCACATCAAGGCTTGTCATCATGGCAAAGTCAAATGGGGTCATCGTCAGATCCCCGGTAGCTGAAAAGTGGAACGAGTTGGTGGTGTCCCACCATCTCTCCACAAGCGCCCCCATCAAGGTCCTGCTCGCCGGGTAACGTGATAGCCCCGCGCAGAAGGGTCCAAATCCTGCATCGTCTACGATATCACGAACAGTATCTGAGAGCTCCGCATACCACTCCCTAGTGACGATCGAGCCATAACCTCGTGTAAAGCGAGAAGATACCTTCATTCAGAATTAACAGATGTATTTAGTTTTCAGAATGAGATGAATGAGCTGCGTGCAAATGAAGTAAATGGACTGTATGTTCAGTATGAACTGCATGCAAATGAAGTAGATGAACTGTGTGTTCAGAAAGAAAGTAAACATATGGACTGCGTGTTCAGTATAAGCTGTGTGCAAATCAAATCAGATACTGTGTTGAGGACTGCGTGTTCAGTACGAGCTGTGTGCCCGAGAATGTGGTGTGTGCCTGAAAATGAGCTGTGTGCCCGAGAATGTGTTGTGTACCTGAAAACGAGTTGTGTGCCCGAGAATCTGCTGTGTGCCTGAAAACGAGCTATGTGCCCAAGAATTTGCTGTGTGCCTGAAAACGAGCTGTGTGCCCGGGAATCTTCTATGTGCCTGAAAGCGAGACGTGTGCCCGAGAATGTGCTGTGTGCCTGAAAACGAGCTGTGTGCCCGAGAATGTGCTGTGTGCTTGAAAACGAGCTGTGTGCCTGAAAATCTGCTATGTGCCTGAAAACGAGCTGTGTGCTCGAGAATGTGCTGTGTGCCTGAAAATGAGCTGTGTGCTCGAGAATTTGCTGTGGGCCCGAGAACGTGTTGTGTGCCTGAAAACGAGCTGTGTGCCCGAGAAACAAACTGTGTGCCCGAAGAACGAGCTGTGTGCCCGAGACAAACTGTGTGATAAGAATGAACCCTGTGTTCAGAACAAGCTTTGTGCCAACTTAACAAAATACTGTGTTATGAGCTGCATGCCGAATAAGCAGAAATATGGCGTGCGAATGTGTTCAGAACGAGCAGATAAAAAATACATAGCAAAAGCATGGAATGTGCAGGAAATGCAGAATACATTGCAGAAAATGTAAAAGTGAAGTACGTACCTCTCGTGCCTGATGAGAGAGATGAGACTCTGGCTCCCATAGTAGCAGATCCGTGGGTGCTCGTCGATTAAAGTCAGTGAAGTGATAGAAAGTGGTCGGAGGTAAGACATGCTCTGGAGGTCGGACCTGTCGGGGTCAAAGGGCCGAGTGCTCAGAGGCAGTGACATGATGTACGGCTCATCCCCGGCTTGCGGAGGACCTTCACCATGATGAAAATGATCTGCCATCTGAAGAAATCTGCAAAAATGAGCAAAAGGAGCCAAAATTGGAAGAAGTCAACAAAAGTCAACTCCCGAGAAAATGTTCCAAATTTCGAGACAAACTTACCTCAAGCAGTGAAAATGGAGAAAGAAGCTCCGAAGTCAAATTTTAATCGGTTCAATGTGAAGAGAACTGAAAGTTTTCGCGAAATAACTTTGCATGGGGCGTTGGAAAACGCATATATAAAGCGCAGATCTGAGGTAGAAAGTGGTCTAGGAAGGGAGAGGAACTGATTTCGGCCTAGGCGATGTGAGCAAAAGTGTTTTGGACAAGTGGATTTAAAGATCCGAGCATAAAAGGACCAAACTGCCCCGGTTTTGGTAAACTGGTCGGCCGACCAGGTTTTCTGGCAAGCCGACCACCCCCTGGGCAAAATTTGGTCGGCCACTAGCCTAGGTGGTCGGCCATCCTCCTGGGTGGTCTCCCAGGTCCCTTTGTTCTCCCTGTGAATTTTGGTGATGATTGGAGTCCCCGACCCTCGAGAAAGTACAAGAAAAGTGCACTCTTCGACGCGAAACGCCTCCGCGGGAACTTCAAATCAAGTCTTCGACGTGTGGCTCGTCGTTACTCGCCGAGAGCAAGGTGTATCCTTTTGGAGTACGCTGCGACCCCTCCGAGAGGTAAATTGGAGGTCGCATTTGAGTTGCTCTCTTTGAGGCTTGCACTTCTTTACTTAGCATTTTGTCTCAAGCGTGCTTTTGAAGTTGCATTGTTATGCACACCACTGGCATTGTTGTGCACATTCCACTGGTATTGTCACGCATCCATACTTAACTTGTGTCGTCACGCATGTTTCGCTTGCATTGCTATGTGCTTTTCTATCGACATCATACGTATCTGCGTTCGATATAGAATTGAACATGTCCTGCAAACTATATTGTACCTGTTAAGTTTTTCTCTTTTACAGGCACGATATTGTATGTACAGTTCATTCGAGGCTGGTGTGACCAGACAATATGGTATGTACGGTTCATTTTGAAGCTGGTGCGACCAGACGAACTGGATGGTATTGTATTCTCCGTGTGAGACATACTGAGAATTGCCTCGGTTTGCGAACCAGGTCTTATTTTCTCTTCCCGAAGGGAGGGAGAGGTCTCATAGACCATCTCTCAGTGGCCGTAGGCTACTTTTTGTGGTCGTAGGCCACTTTTCACATTTGGAGACCAGTTTCTGATTTTTAGAGTTGTCGGCCATGCGCCTCAGCTCGGGACCGCGTAACTTTCTCCGTTTGGCACGGTTTTTGGCACACACCTTGCTTCCTCTCTTTGGAGGGACAATGTGGCCCGAGAGACCACCTTTGTGGTCGTACGCCACTTTCGATGCTTAACAGCCTGTTTTCGGGGCACCTGGCTGCGTGTATTGACCCCCGAACCCTCGTTTTGCATCCGCCTTGGTTCATTTTTGGCATGGACCTTGTTTTCATTGTTTGGGAGGTGGTACAAGGGTGGGAGACCACCTTTTCTCCTTGGAGACCACTTTTCTCCTGCCAGCCGGTTTTCTTGTCAGGAAGCTGGTCTCCTTGGTCTTTGAGCCACATTTACTGGTCTCCCACCATACCACTAGCTTGCATTCAATGTGGAGACCATCAAATGGGGCTGCCGACTACCTTTCATGGGGTTGAACCTTTTGAACTGGTCGGCTGACCACCTAAACTGGTCGGCCAGCTCCCTCCTGTTTTGTCTGTGTGAGTGTGTGCCAGCTGGAAGGCACAGTTTGTATCCTCCATACACGTGTATGGAGGATCTTGAGCCTTGGCTTTTTAGCTTCTTAAAGAAGCTTTAGCCTTATATCTCTATAAGAGAGGCCCTCCTCTTCCATTGCACAGGTTCAAAAGTTGGTAGAAGGCATACAATACATCTCCCTCTATATCCCTCATTTTTTTGCTCAAAAAGTGTATTGTTCTTGCACCTTTGCACACCACCTCATAGCCTAACCCTTCCACCATTGCTTGGAGCTTCTTGGAGGCCATTTTCAGAGGTTAAGGAGTTGGGTTTTAGGTCCAAAAGTTGCTATCTTGCTAAGCTTCAAGGGTAACACACTTTTTCCCTCTTTTAAGCTTTATTTTGATCCATCTCATAGCCTTATTTTCATGCATATTTGAGCTTTGTTGTCAACTAAAAAAAGTCTTGTTTTGAGGTTCTTTTGATGTTTGTTTCGGGTCATTTTGTTGTTGGGGGTCATCTACCCCCTTACATGCTTCATTTTGCCTTGTTTTGAGCCGTGCCCTAAGGCCTTTGTGTTGACCTTTGCTTGGCCTTTTAACCACTGAAATCTAGAGAATTTTTAGTGGTTAACATGTGTTTTTGAGTGCCAAAATCAGAGAGGGGTGACCCTCTCCCTCCTTGTCTTGTTCACTAGCATTGTTGGCCTTACAAATGAGCCTTCATTTGCACACCTCCAAGCCTTGTTTCAGGCCCTTTTCAATGAATTTTAGGGCCTTCCTAGGCTCTCTCCAGAGTTGGTTTTGTCACCTTGGGTGTGTCTCTTGCATGTGTAGAATAACCCCTCTTATAGCCTATCAAAGGAGCATGTCATTCTTGCATGCATTGATCATGTTTCAGTGGGTTTTTGGGCATTATTTGGCATGTCATGTCTCTGAATTTTGCTAGTTTAGTGGCCTCTTGAATGCTTCATATGCTTGTAGTGTAATCCATGTTCACTAGCTCACATTGCATGTTGTTTTGGCCCTTGATTCTAGGATATTTGGGCCATGTTCTAAACTGATTTTAATCATGATTTGGGCTACCTTAGCTCTGTTTTGAGGTCCCATGGTCGAATGATGCTTGCCATGCATGGCTGTAGTGTAATACCCTTGCCTAGCCTTGAGTTTTGAACCCCCTTGCATGCTTAACTTGAGGTGTTTTTATGTTTCGGCATCATTGAGCGTGATATTTCAGAGCGTATAAGGTTTCCTTATTCCCATGTTTTCCACTCTTTAAATGCGTTTGAGAGTTGTGCTTGTATGCCTCATTTATGGACTATTGCATGAGTTTCATTTTTGTGCATTGCAAGCCATCATTTTAGTCTATTTTGTCACTGTTTTTGGTCTGCATAGGGACTATTTGGGGTTGGTTTGGTCATTTGGGCATCGCTTTGCATACCTCTAGTGTAATGCACTTCACTAATTTCAGTAATTGTGCCATCCAACATGCATCGGGTGAGTTGTTTGCATGATTCGGGACCATGTTGCATGTTATTTCAGAGCTGGAACTTGTGCCATTGTATTCCATATTTCATCCTTTCAATACTTTTGTAGAGTTGTATCTCGTACATTAGGCTTTGATCCCTTGCAATGTGCATGCTTGTGTGTGTGTGTCATTGCCTTGTTTTCATCATGTTTGGCCACTAATTTGGGTGCGGCTGAGGTCCGTCCATCTTGGGTTAAGTCCATCTTGCATTGTGTATGCCATGTAATCCATGTTATCGCATGTTCGATCATTACATTGCGTATGCCTCATTCATAACATTGCATATGTTAGTGCATTGTGTATGCATGCCATATAGTCCATGTGCATTGAGTATGCCCTTGAATAGTTCATAGCATTGTGTATCCTAGTTGCATGCTTGCATGTCATCCTTTGCATGTTTGTATCACTTAGTCGCATTACATTTAAGATTGCATACTAGAGTTGCATTTGTACATGCCATGCCATTCTACTTGTTGCATTGTGTTTGGAATATGAGTTAGCCCAAACACGAGAAACGAGGAACGTTTCATACTCCAAGTGATGAATGTGTCTCGATTCCTGGTCGCCGACACTCTTGACCATCCATGATGGAGTTGTTGATTTTAGTTGCTTATATGTGCATTCATGTCCCATTGAGTCCTGCAATTCGACTCCTCGGCCATCATGCATCGGGATACGTGATTGATGGCACGAGGATCAAAGGACTACACTCCCTAGAGCTTATGCAATGGCGGGGAGAGTGGTCGGGCACACATATGTCGAAAATATTTGCCTTCTCTCTCTTGCAGAAAATGCAGAAACCAGGAGAAGAAACTGGCCGGCCGACCAGGTTTTCTGGTAGGCCGACCACCTTTTCTGGTTTTCGCCACCAAGGGTGGTCGGTAGGTGGTCTCCAATGCCTATAGTTGGTCGGTAGCCTTCCCCTAGATTCCCAGTGTGGAGTTTCATCTCCTTGGAGCTTTGTGCACGTTTCTGAGTTCAATTGCAAACAAAGGTGAGTTAAGACATCGCGATGGATTTCCCGACAGGGCGACTCGAGCATGCATGCATCCTTTTTCATTCGGAACAGAGCTGAGGCAGTCCATTTCATGTAGCTTGCATGCTAATTTATTTGCTTCCTTAGTTTAATTTGTTAATTAATTAATGTTGTGTAATATTTAGCTGTAATTCGTTATTCATTTCGGTTGTGTAATAACTAGTTTAATTAGCTTAGATTAGCTAGTTGGTTTTGTATTATTTATTCGGACCCTCCGCGAGAGGGTTAACTTTGTAATAAGTGTGCGTGTGTGTCATGCATGTCTTCCAACCCCATGTCTTTCTCCCTTTTATTTACCAGCTTATGATGGTTAGTTTTAGGGCGTGTTTCAATTAGCGTCTATATGTTCGCATACGTGCATTCATTCATCTGTATTGCATGCACTGGGCTCGACGCATCATACTAACTGCATTGTATTTCACTTCCGAGTTGAATACATGTTATCTGTTGCATTTCACAAGCCATTTTTAGAATAGCCGAGCATATCTTAGTTGCATTTTGCATGTGTTGCATTAGCCATCTTAACATGAACTAGGATCATGCATTGATTACTAACTAGTTTCTGTTTTGGCTTGGAGTACTCGGTGAGTGTTTATGCTTTAGCATCCTTGCATGTGTGTGAGTGACTGCCATGATAGCATGCTTACCATGAGGCTATGTGCTTATGTGATATAACTGCCTGAATGCTTGTGGGTGAAGGTTGGGTTGCTTGAATTGGAATAATTCGTCGAAACCCGTGTTTTAGCCTACTTGCGAGTAGCAAACTTTAATCCGTTTTCAAAACAAATGGATATACGATGCTTTGTTCCAAATTAGGCAATCTAGTCTATACTTGTATGCTGTGCGCATCACATAGTAATTCTAAGTTAATAACCTGAATAAGAGCACATGTGTTTTCAAAACCAAGATATTATGTTTAGTAGTGGCCGATCTTTGATCGGGCGAGCGGGGGTGCTCATTGCATGACCTTCCCTAATCGTACCCAAGTTCCCGAGCCGAGGCAACTTTGGTGATGACGGACACGTGGCCTTAGGCACGAGTCAGGGTTTCCTAAATTTCCCCAAAATAAAATATTTAGGTGGCGACTCTGTATCTGGCAAAACAGTCCATGTTTGACACTTCTTTCTAAAAAGTCAGTTTTTCAAAACGATTTGTCGAATTTGGACTCTTTGGTGATTTATCGATCTTGCATTGCACCTTGCAAGATTAGATTCAGAACCGTGACATCGAGTCCGAATTGTAGTGAGCCCAAATGAACAGAACAGAATTTTTTCCGGGACGTTCGAGGGCATCTACAGGTTCACAAGTCAAGGTTAATTTAGCAATAAACCGTCTTATGAATTGCACTTTAGCCAGAAAGCCTCACACCTCCTTTTCAGTCCTTTGTGGTGGCATTTCTAAGATGGCCTTGATTTTGGAATGATCGACCTCGATACCTCTCTGTGTGATCAAGTACCCCAGCATTTTCCCTGCTGTAACACTGAATGTACACTTCTTAGGATTCAGCCGCAGCATATACTCTCTGATCCGTTGAAAGAATTTCTGCAAGGCAGTGTAATGACCCTCTCTTTCCTTGGACTTGACAATCATGTCATCCACGTATACCTCAACCTCCTTGTGGATCATGTCGTGCAATATTGTGGTCGCAGCCCGTTGATACGTAGCTCCAGCATTCTTCAGCCCAAATGGCATTCCCTATAACAATAGGTTCCCCACGGGGTGGTAAAAGTGGTCTTCTCCCGGTCTTTGGGTGACATCAATATCTGATTGTAGCCTGAAAATCCATCCATAAACGAGAGCAACGCATGCCCAGCAGTAAAATCCACTAACTCATCGATATGCAGCAGAGGAAAGTCGTCCTTCGGACTGGCTTTGTTTAAATCTTTGAAATCCACACATGCCCGAATTATGCCATCCTTCTTCGGCACCGGAACAATATTGGCCAACCAAGTTGGGCATTCGGATACCAGTAGGAACCCTGCGTCAATTTGCTTGGTGACCTCTTCTTTGATCTTGAGAGCCCAGTCTGGGCAAATCCTTTTGAGCTTCTGCTTGACAGGTCGGGCCTCTAGGTCAAGAGGGATCTGGTGCTGTACAATCTCAGGATCGATTCCAGGCATCTCTTCGTAGGACCACGCGAAAACATCTTTGAAATCTTTTAACAAAGCGACTAAGCGCTTGCGTTCCTCCGAAGACAACGTGGACCCGATCTAGACCAGTCACGGGTCCTTCTCAGTACCAACATTAATTTGGGTGATTTCATCAACCAAGGGTTTAACAAACCTCTCCTGCTCTTGATCAAGCAAATATTGCAAAACTGGAGGAATTTCTCCCTCGTCGTTTTCATCAAAATTTTGAAAATCTTGATTCATGCAATAAATTAAGGGCACAGAAAAGTAATCGAAGGCCACAGCTGCATCATTCTCATTAATCATTCCCAAGTTGCCTGCTTCCTCTGTTACAACAGACTCAAAGGAAAACGAAAAAGACGACCTAGACAGGACTGTGGCATCCTGGTTGTCACCCCCAGGAATACCGGACTCAGACTCAAACGAGCTGGAACCTGATTCCGACTCACAAGACTCAGTGGAATCAGATTTCGGCACACTACCTGACCCGGTGCTGCTCGATAAGAATCCTTCATCGTACTGCCAGACGAGAGAAGGTGCAATGGATGCATCCAAGATGTTTGAAGGTTGGTTCGCAGCCATTTCATTCCCAATCATGAATACTGAGAGGTCATCCCCCAAGCACTCATGTACGATCGGAGGATCTGATAGTAGACAAGCCAGTGCTACCCCCGTTTCAATCTTTGCTTCCTCGGAAACCTCCTATTTACACTACTTAGCCTCAGCTATTGAGTCTGTTTGCTCCTCGGCGACATCATCCTCAGACAAGTGCAAGTCAAAGAAGATCTTGAACCCTGGCAAGCGCCGTCTCTCCGCGTTCAACCATGGCTCTAGGAAGTCTCAGAATGGGAAGTCCTCCCCTTCCCGGACAAAGCGTCCATTTAGGGTGCCCTGAATAGGTCGATGCATCAACTCAAAATGCTTCCTGGTCTGCTTAGCTTTGGCTCTTCCAACCATTTCTTTGCCTTTTCTCACCCAGCCCTCTTTGGTTGGTAGATAACCTAGACCAAAGGTATGTGGGTTATGCGGCACTTCGGCCGATGTTGCAGTGCCTTTCCGACCACTGCGCCCTAATCCCATCCCGGGGATGTGCTGTAACTTATTCATGAGGCACACTGACTGTGCACTGACATACAACCCCTCATCGATAGCTGAGATACTCTGTACAACCTGAGCCTCGGCTAGGGTAAATCCTGATAGAAACACGTCTTTCGCACCGTGTTCAATTTCCAGGACTGGTGTAGTAATCTCTGGTGGCGGATGGATTGAAGAATTCCTGAAAACTATGGCCACCCCTTTCCCGTAGGGGTATTTCAACATCTGGTGCAAGGTGGAAGAGACCGCCTTTACCTGGTGCAGCCACGACTGTCCTAGGAATAGATTGAAGGTCACGGGAACGTCCAAGACATGAAAGTCAATATTGTGTTGTCCTAGACCGACCTTAGTCTGAATCTGCACAGTCCCCATCACTTCTCTACTAGTATTATCGTATGCCCGAATCACCTGGGTAGTCGGTACGAAGTCCGTGGGCATCAATCTGATTGCATATGCTGTCCTTGACGGGCACACGTTAATGGCGGATCCTGTTTCGACAAGAACCACCGGTATCCACTTGTCTCTATTTTCCACAGAGATGTAGAGTGGTTTGTTATGGTTTGCGCCCTCGGGCGATAGTTCCTTATCAGTAAAGGTTAACGTCGGGGAAGCTCCTCCTAGAAAGACCAATCCTACCAGCTGCTCAGGTGTGGTGTCAATTGAAAGTTTAGCTCTGTCCATTGCAAAAAGGACACTTGCCTGTGTACCCTTGAAGCCATCAGTAGTCTCCAGATGGAGATGTCTGCATGTATCTTCTTAAGCTATTTCAACACAGCCTCCTCTTCGAGTAGTTTCTCCTTCTGCCTTTCCGCTTCCTTGTCCTTTCTGGACGCCTCTGGTTGATCTAGGTGTGGGGGCTTGAAATACCGCCCACTTCTAGTCATGTGGTCAACCTCTCCGATATACCAGGTATCATCCAGTCGGTTGTCCCCCCAATCCTTGTATGTGTGGGCAAGGCATAGGTCATCATCTTCCCACCACGGGCCATTAGCCATCGACAAGCAACTATCTGGTTCTGTTATAACTGTTCTTGTGCCCACAGCACATTCTGTTCCTGTATTCACGGCACATTTAGTCCCCACAGGGGCTTTGGCCTTTCTGACTCTCTCCAAATCTTCGATCTTCTCTTGTTCAAGCTGTTTCAGTGCAGCCTGTTGCTTAGCATCCTCTATACTCAAACTGTGCAGATCTTGAGCAAAATTCTTAACACCGGTGCTCTCCGGTGGTTCATTCTAATCTCCAGCCATTCCAGCCACTGGTGATGATATTCCAACCACTGATTGCCCCTGGTCTGGCTGAAGTTGTTTAATAACAACCGGCTCGTCATTGAGCCACTCGGTAGCTTCTGCTGACCCTTCAAGATCGAACCAATTGACAGTTATGTCCTCTGTATCTTGTTCTTCAAAGAATTACAGATTTGTAATGTCCTCCTCTAGTTCTGCCCAGTTGTCTAACCCTTGATTAGGTCTATCCTCCTGTATGACATTGATCTCTGTCCCGGCCGGCAGTTCCACCCTCGGCTCAATCTGCCCTGTTAGTGTAATGTAACCATTCAGGTTGTACACATATCTCACAGACCCCTCAGGTTCTTAGTAATCATTTCGATCTGCTCCCGCAATCATCCTGGTTCTATCTTCGATAGTCACTATCACCGGCTCAGGTTAGGTTTGGGACATGTCCACTATGCACAAATCTGTGCTTTCTAGAATGAACACCTCCGGCTTGGGTAGGTGAGATGGGGTGATATATATGCTAGGGTCGTATGACATTACCCCAGTTTGGATGAAGTTGATGCGTTTGGGAGGTGGAGCTTGGTTATGTGGTGGGAGAGGGTTGGTTGTGACGTTTGGTTTTTTCGGAGGTGCTATCACCTTATTGTCAATGAGATCTTGGATGTCGTGACGCAGTCTAAAGCACTGGTTGGTGTTGTGACCATGTTGTTGGTGATAGGCACAGTACTTAGTTGGGTTATGAGAAGGAGGAAGTTTTTTTGGCAAGGGTCGCGGCTCTAGGGGCTTCAAGTGCCCTTTCTTGATCAAAACCCCCAAAGCTTTGGATAGGGGCATGTATAGTGGGGTGAATGTTCTTTGGCCTCTGGGCGCATATCTAACTGTTTGTGAGCTACTACCGGACGCACCAGTAAACGGGGTAGCCGTGAGGGTTTTTGGAGTGGTGGTGGTGACCATCCCGACATCTGAAGTTCTGCCAGTTGCAGCACTACTTGTGCCTGCATTTGTACTGCGGTTGAATGCCCTCCTGGGCGGCTCTCTCTCATTATCAATGAGGCCTTGTTTCATGGCATCCTCTATTTGCACCCCAATCTCATGTAGATCTACAAAGGTGGAGAGGGGGAGAACGATCATTTTCTGTATAAGCTTGGGCTGGAGGTTGCGCACAACCATCCTTATCTGGTCTTTGTCTATGGGCCTGATGGCCATCATCAGGGCTTTGGCCCTTCAACGGGTAATGAAGTCGGAGAAGCTCTCCTTCGGTTCTTGCCTAGTCGTCTCGAGATCACGAGTTATGACCTCAATCTATGTGTTATAGGAGTATTGAGCTATGAAGGCCTTAGCCATCTCCTCACAATTCCTCTTAACGGAATCCTCTAATTTTGCGTACCTAATAGCCGCTACACCCGACAGGGTCCGGCCAAACAGAGAAAGTTTCTGTAATCTGGAGAGGCCCATCGGCCTTAAGATGTCTGAAAACAGCCGCAAGTGCACCATGGGATCCCCAGATCCATCAAAGCGGTCAATATATGGCATCTTAAATCGGTCCGGCAGCGTCACGGCCGAGTCAGTATATCCATCCTCAATATCCGGAATGGATTTCACGCCTTGAGACTTCTTGAAAAGTTTTTCAAGCTTGCTTACTTTTAGTGCCGTGGGGTCCACTTCGAACTCAAAGGGAGAATCCGGTAGGTTGGTCTGTGCTTTGGATAGCTGGGGTAGGATCGGGGGCAAAGCCGGCCCGATTGGGATGTCCGTATCATCCTGGACGTTGGTTGCCTCCCCAAGTATGGGAACTCTTGGTAGGGGAGGAGGTTGGTGTGAAGCAGATGCTCCGGTTTGCTGTTGTAACCTAGTAATTACCTCTGCCTGTTCGGCCATAACCTCGGCCTGGCGCGTAGCAAATTCTGTTTGATGGGCAACGTCTTGCTGCATGGTTTTCATACTCTTCTGGAGCTGATGCATCATCTCTTCTAAGCCTGCCATATTATGCTGAATAACTGGTACATCTGTCCCTGTGATAAAAACTGAGACCTCAGCCTGACTGTTCAAAGATCACTGATCTAGCGACCTCTTTACTGATACACTGCACCTTTTTGACCTCCGTCTAGTAACCGGGGGTAAAGAAAGAAACACTGCTTGTCCGTCTATCAGATGCCTAGATCGATTAAGTCTACGACCTCTAACCCAGAGTGCTCGGGGAATATCTGCTTGGTCGGATGCAATTGTGCTAAACTACCTGGCAAAAAGATAAATAAAGCATAATAAGGAAATAAACAACCACAATGCGCAATGTGTTGTGTTATGAACTGAATAAGTTAAAGACAACACACAGTTGGCCTGATGACACACAGTCGGCATAACAACACAAGTCGGTATCTGTAAGCTGAACACACTGTCCTTAATTCTGATCACTGTGTCCCAAATTGCTATCCCAAAACTGAATTTGATGCCAACAGATATAACTGATTCTCAAATACTGATGCCCTCAGGCCTGATACCCAGACTTGCAAACTGATACGTACAACCTGTAGAGACGCACTCTAACAACAAATAGCAAGCAAGTGAGAGCCAATACACCCCTATGTTGGGGTAGGGTTCCCTGTCCTATTTTTTCAGGAGCTAAGGTTTCACTACGCACACAGCGGTTTCAAACAACCTACAATCGGGTAAGCAACCTATCCTAGTTTGGAATAGTCACTATGGATTCCGATATGCACTAGGTCGAATGCTCAAAAAGGGTGCCCCGGTAAAAATCGGGGTTAGTGTTCCCGTCGTGGCAGAGCCCGCAACCGGTCAGCCTTATGGCAAACTTCTTAAAGCGAGCCTCTGGCAAACCGTTCAGGAATAGCATACGGCAAACACGGTGTCCTAGGCGCACCAATGCAAATGCAATGCAAAGAAACCAATAAGCGTAATCAAAACCAGATATCATGAGTTCGATTCAAGTTCTCTAACTTCCCCAGCAGAGTCGCCAGAAACTATAGACGCGCCCGAGGGGTCCCGAGCTCCGCGCTTGCGAAGGCGCGAAATGCGTTCGCTCTCTAGCTACTACAAGTTTGGACTCAAATGTCACGGTTCTTAATCTGATCTCACAATGTGCGATGTGAGATTGATAAATCACCAAAGAGTCCAAATCCGGCAAATCATTTTGGAAAACTGATTTTTAAAAAGAAGTGCCAAACATGGACTGCTTTTCGAGATACAGAGTCACCACCTAAATATTTTAGTTTGGGGTAATTTAGGAAACCCTGACTCTTGCCGAATGCCGCATGTCTGTCATCACCAAAGTTGCCTCGGCTCGGGAACTTGGGTATGATTGGGGAAGTTCATCTATGAGCACCCCCGCTCGCCTGATCAAAGATCGGCCACTACTAAGCATGATATTTTATTTTTGAAAACACAAGTGCTCTTATTCCGATTAATTAGCTAGTCTTACTATCTGATGCGCACAGCAAACAAGTATAGACTAGATCGCCTAATTTGGAACAAAACATTGCATATTCGTTTGTTTGGAAAATAATTTGAAGTTTGCTACTCGCAAGTAGGCTGAAATGCGGATTTCGATGAATTGTCCCAATTCAGGTAATCCAACCTTCACCCACAGGCATTCAGGCAGTTAGAGCAAATAAGCAGATAGCCTCATGGCAAGCATGCTTTCATGGCAGCATTAACACACATGCAGTATGCTAAAGCGTAAACATTTACAGTGTACTCCGAGCCAAAACAAAGAACTAGTTAGAAATCATGCATGATCTTAGTTCATGTGAAGATGGCTAATGCAACACATGCAAATACGCAACTAAAATAGGCTCGGCAATCCTAAGATGTCATGTGAAATGCAACTTGATAACATGTTGTTAAACACGTATTCAAGTAATGTATTGAAAGTACAATGCAGCTAGTATGATACTCCGAGCCCGGTGCATGGAATACAGATGAATGGATGCACGCATGCGAGCATAAGGTATGCTAATCGAAATATGCCCTAAAACTAACCATCATAAGCGGTTAAGTAGAAGGGAGAAAGAAATGAGGATTGGAAGACATGCATCACACACACGCACGCTTATTACAACACTTGGCCCTCTCGAGGGAGAAACCGAATAAAAAGCTACCTAGCTAATCTAAGCTAATTAAACTAATTATTACACAACAAATTAATTAACTAATCCTAGTTAACTAATTATTACAAAACAATTTGAAATAGCTAACGCATTAATTATTAAAGTTACAAACCAAAGCAAAAGCTAGCTATCTAAGCATGGCAGCTAAGGAAAGTAATAAATCAGGAGCATCGAAGCAAGGAGGATGCATGCACGTCCGGCCGCCTCGTTCGGAAATCCAATGCAATGCCCCGATTTGCCTCTGTCTTCATTTCTTCTCAGAAACTTGCACCAATCTCCAGAAAGATGAAACTCCACCCTGGGAATCCTGTAGGAGGGTGGCCGACCACTTTGGTCTCCCCAAATGCCTGCTGACCACTTTTGGTTGCTGAAAAACCAGAAAAGTGGTCGGCCCAACTACTTTTTCTGGATGGCCGACTAGTTGTTGCTGCTGAACTGCAATTTGCTGCAACAGAGAGAAAGAAAGGGCATTGCAATGTATTTGCAGCATATGTGTGCACAACCACCCTCCCTATCATGTATTGAACTTAAGGGGGTGTGGTTCTCAACCCTCGGGCCACCAAGCGCGCATTTCCATGTATGATGGCCGAGAGGAGAAGTTGCACAATTCAATATGAAAATGAATGCACAAGTAAACACATAAAGCCTAAAACTCTATCACGTGTGATCAAGAGCGTCAGCGACCGGGGGAATTAAGATACGTTTCATCACTTTAAGTATGAAATGCCTATCTTTTCCCATGTTTAGACTAACACCTATTCCAAACACAAATGCAAGCAACATGGCATGGCATACACAATGCCACTTAAACGTGTAAATATGCAACTATATGGCATACTCAGTGCAATATGATCATGGCATACTCAATGCAAAACAACAACATAACATGCACAACGCATTGTAACATGGCATACACAATGCAACATGGATTTAAACCAAAATGGATAGGCCTCAACCATGCCCAAATCAGTGGTCATTGGTGATGAAATGAAGGCACATAAAGCAAGGCATGCATGCACAATGCATTGGCCATCAAAGAGGCCAAAGAGCACAACTCTCAAGAGTGCTCAATGAGTGACAAAAGTGGAAGTGTAACAACACTAAGTGCATTGAAATGAAGCAAGAAATGATGCCAAATCATTCACATAACATGAGTAAAGCATGCTAGGATCCTAAGGCATGAAAGCTAGCAAAGAGCAACACAAAGGAGGCATGCAATACATGGCACAAATGCATGAACAGAGCTCAAGTAGGTTAGAATAAGGACCTAAACATGCTGAGATGAGGGCTCAAAGGCCTAGGCATGCAAGCATACAAGCTAGGGCCATAACAAGGCCATAATGCACAATACTCAAAGGCATTCAAAGCATGAATGAAGTGAGAACATGGTAGTCCAAAATGCTCTGAAATGTTATATTAGATGATGCCAAATCATGTACACAACACGAATGAAGCATGCAATGGTGCTCAAAGCTTGAGGCAAGCAAGAGCATTTGTACTACAAGTATACAAAACATGAAGCATATGACTAAGGCAACCCAAAACAGTCCTAGTACATGTTAAAATGAGTCTAAAACATGCATGGAAGTGGGCCAAAATATGCTAGCATGAAGGGCATAAGACATGGTGAATGCAAGGCAAATAGGGTGGATTACACTACACCTATTAGGACCAAGCATGAGATGACTTAAGCAACAAAAATCAGAGTTATATCATGGCAAAATAACCCCAAATAACCACTAAAATAATGGCTCACAAGCTATGGCATGAAGGCATACACAATGGTTCATGTTAAGACATAAAGGGGCCAACCCTCCAACGCATTGAATGAGCAACAAATGCAAATGTATGGCCACACTAAATGGACTGAAATAACATTACAAATGATGCCAAGTCATTAGAATAGCCCAAGTAGAGTATGCTAGTGGACTCAACACACAAAGCTTACAAGCAAGATTGAACCAAAGCTATGCAAAGCAAGTCATGGATGACCAAGACAACCAAAATCAGAGCTAAAGCATGTTAAAACATGGACAAAATCTTCAAGAAGTTAAGCCAAAAAGCATGCTAAAATGGCATGCCAAGGCATGATGCATGTTAGGCTAATTCATGGAAATGCACTGCAAGTGCATGGAGCATGCAAAGGCTAACCAAACCAAACCTAAACAGAGGTATGACATGGTAAAACAAGCCCAAGAACATGCCGAAATGGACACAACATAGGCTAAAATGACATGCTACTTCAAGGAGCATACAAAGCTAGTGTGTGTGATTTACACTACAAGTGTATTAACCATGCATGGGGTGACCAAGGCAAGTAAAAACAGTGGTATGCCACAGAAAAATAACCACAAATACATGCTAAGACATAGTCAACATACACTTAACAAAGGTGCTCAAACATGAGGCATATTAAGGCATGTAAAGAAGATGCAAAGAGACGGGATGGCCCTCTCCTTCTTAGGACCTTAAAACACTATCCCCACCACTAAAATCCCTCTGGATTTCAGTGGTGAGAAAGCCAATACAAGGTGGTCCTGAAGCTCACAAAATAGGCACAAAAATGAGGCCAAACAAGGCCTAAGAGGGGGTAAACAACCCCAAACACAAAAGTGATCTTAAACAAAATCAAAAGCATGCAAAAATAGAACTTTTATTAGTTATAAGTTAAGCTCAAAATAGCATGCAAGATAGGCTAAAAGCTTAAGTAAGAAAGGGGAATTTAAAGGTCAAAAGCTCACCTCTGAAGACCACCTTTATAACTGTAACTCCAGCAATCTTTTTGAACCAAAACCAGTCCAAGAACACCCAAAACAACCTCTTAAGGCCTCAGCAACCCAAGCAAGGTGTTTAAGTGTGTGTTTGTGTGTTAAACTAAGACAATACTACACTTTTGATGCACAAAAATGAAGAACAAAGAATGATAGATACAAGTGTATATGTATCACTCCTCCCTCACTTTTCTGAACCTAGAGGAGGGAGGGGGAGCTTCCCTCTTATAGAAGAGGAAAGGCAAAGCTTCTCCAAGAAGCTAAGCCTTAAACCAATCCCTCCATACACGTGTATGGAGGATGGTTCAAATGCTCTCCAGCTGTGCCAGATGGCACAAAATATCTCCAAAAAGGTGTCAAAAAGCAGCCAACCACTTGAAGTGGTCGCCCTGCTAGTAAAAGTGGTCGGCTGACCACTTTAAGTGGTCAGCCATAGCAAAAATTGGTCGGCCATAGGTGGGAGAGGTCAACACACTAAATGCAAGGTGGTGGTGTGGTGGCCAACCAGAAAAGATGGCCTAAAGACCAAGAAAGCCAGTTATGTGACAAGAAAACTGGCTGGCAAAAGAAAAAGTGGTCGGTGAGAAGAAATACTGGTCTCCCACCCTTGTGCCGTCTTCCAAACAAGGAAAACAAGGTTTGTACAGAAAACAAACCAAAGCGGATGCAAGACGAGAAATCGGGAGGCAAAACACGCGGCCAAAAGCCCCGAAAACTAGCTGACAAGCATCAAAAGTGGTATGCAACCACAAAAGTGGTCTCCCAGACCACAGTGTTCCTCTAGGCAGAGGCAACAAGGTGTGATTCAAAAACCACGCCAAACAGAGAATGTTAAGCAGTCCCGAGACAAGGCGCGCGACCGAAGGCTCCGAAAATCGAAAACTAGTCTCCAAACGGGAAAAGTGGCCTACGACCATGAAAAGTAGTCTACGACCACAAAGATATGGTCTACAAGACCACACCCTCCCTCCGGGAAGGGAAAATAAGACTTGGTCCGCAAACCGTGCCAAAGTACAAAGAGTTCTGAGGCCCGAAGGCAAGGCTCTCTGCCAAAACTCCGAAACCTCAGAACGAGCACAACATGAACCATCACCGAGCGCTCAATTGATGACGTTTGAGTCTTAAGGTCGGTCAAAAATGGGGTGTCTACAGCTCTCCAATTAACATATGCAAATATCATCACCCTACTAGTAGCAAGTCAACATCAAGTGAAGTAATGCAATCAAGTGAAGTAGGTATAAGCATGAATTATGAGCCAAATAGAAATGCACAAAAGAAAATACCCTCATCCCCCAACTTGAATATGACATTGTCCTCAATGAAAGGAAAAGCCAAGTAAATAGAAATGAGGGAATATTACCAGAGATTGTAGGTGCACATCCAAGTAGGCAAATAGTAACACACACACAAACTTGACTCACTTTTTTTTATATTATTATTTTTTTTTTACAAAAGAAGAAATAACTAAAAGGAAAAATAGAAATAAAAGAGACAAAGCAAAATATAGGCCGGTACTACTGAGAATCCGGTGGTGGTGGCGGCAGGAAATGCTTGGCAAACAAGACGACCATCAATGACTGCATGTCGAATGCTTCATCCTAAACCCGAGCGCCGAGCTGGTCAAAACACTGCTAGCTTAACTCTCGATATGTATAAAAGTCAGTTTGCAGTGATGCAACTGACTGCTGAATATTGAGTTGGTAGGCATTGAGCTAGTCGAAAGTCGCCTGAGAATAGTCTCGATGCGCTTGAAAATCCGTGCACAACCCCATGAGAAGCTAGTGGTGGTCGTGAAGAGTACTGTGGACCTGATCCACAGAGTGTTGAAGCTATAAGTACTCCTCATGGGTCGTGTAGAATGGGGCCACTTGGGGAGGCACAGAGGAGGCAGGAGGTGGTGGGTGGTCGTGGACGGGGTCTTGGGCTTCATCAACCGGGGCACCATCTTGCTGTGGGTTGCGAGATATGCTATGCTGCCATTCTCATTGATCGAAAGTCAAATAAGCTCTGTCAATCTCCTTAGTAGAATCAATGGGGAGGTCGTTCAGCTTGAAGAGAAGTGTGAGCAAGTTGGCAAATAGCAGGGGCCAAGTCATGTTCTGCATAGGTTGAGCCAAACTGCCTCTTGTAGAAATTTACACATATGCATCTAGATGATGTGCACAAGTGGGACTTGATAGCCATGCTGATAACCATGTAAGACCCGAACAAACTCTAAGTGACACTCTGCTTTATGCCCAAGTGGAAGGGCATTCTTATGTACCACGGAATCAATGAATAGCAAGTGGCCAGGCAGCTTGCTCCGGCGCAAGAACGTGTAACTTGCTTCACCGTGGGCCCCCAGGAAGTACTCTGGGATGATGTTGTGTATGGGTTGTTGGTCCTCAAATTCCGGGAGGGGCTAGCGTTCCGTCTTGGAAAAGAACCCTAACATGTCGGCAATCATGGATTCTATGATGCTGACGAGATGGTGTAGACGTGCTCGAACGTCCCGGGCTCCGCGCCGCGAATTGGTCGCGAAATCCTGTTTTGTTTATTTGGGCTTACTACAGTTCGAACTCAATGTCACGGTTCCAAATCTAATCCTGCAAAGTGCAATGCAAGACAGATAAATCACCAAAGAGTCCAAATCCGGCAAATCGTTTTGGAAAATTTATTTTTATAAAGAAGTGTCAAACATAGACTGCTTTGCCAGATATAGAGTCGCCACCTAAATGTTTTATTTTTAGGAAATTTAGGAAACCCTGACTTGTGCCTAAGGCCACGTGTCCGTCATCACCAAAGTTGCCTCAGCTCGGGAACTCGGATACGAGAGGGGAAGGTCATGCAATGAGCACCCTCGCTCGCCCAATCAAAGATCGGCCTGTACTAAGCATGATATCTTGTTTTTGAAAAAACATGTGCTCTTATTCTGGTTAATTAGCTAATCTTACAACGTGATGTGCACAGCATACATGTATAGACTAGATCGCCTAAGTTGGAACAAAAGCATTGCATATCCGTTTGTTTGAAAATGGTTTGAAGTTTACTACTCGCAAGTAGGCTAAATCGAGGATTTTGATGAATTGTTCCAATTCAAGCAATCCAACCTTCACCCACAGGCATTCAGGCAGTTATATCACATAAACAAATAGCCTCATGGCAAGCATGCTATCATGGCAACACTCGCACTCATGCAAGATGCTAAAGCATAAAAACTTACCTAGTACTCCAAGCCAAAACAATAGCTAGTTAGTAATCAATGCATGATCCTAGCTATGTTAAGATGGCTAATGCAACACATGCAAAATGCAACTTGATAATCATGCATTCAAATCAGTATTGAAATACAATGCAGTTAGTATGATGTGCCGAGCCAGTGCATGCAAGACAGATGAATGGATGCACGTATGCAAACATAAGGATGCTAATTAAAATATGCCCTAAAACTAACCACTGAAAGCAGATAAGTAAAAAGGAGAAAGACGTGGGGTTGGAAGGCATTCACACACTCACGCACACTTATTACAAAATTCGCCCTCTCGACGGAGAGTCTGAATAAATAATACAAACCAACTAATTAACTAACTAACAAGCTAATTAATTATTACATAACCGAATGAATAACTAGCTATAACTAATTATTACAAAACTAAATTAATTAACAAATTAACTAATTAAATTACAAAACCAAATGCTAACTAACAAGTAAGAAAAACAGTGAACAACGCTATTCCAGCTCTGGTTGAAGGAGAAGAGGATGCATGCTCAATTGCCATCCCGAAAAGCTCTCTGGTTGCTCTCAAGAGGCTGTCTGCAAGGTGTCCATGAGAACTAGCTGCTGGAACTTACCAAATCCATGCTGGAGAGTGCACCAGTGGCCTGCCTGCCATGAGATCTCTATACTTTTGAGGCTTAGTTCATACACTTTTGTGTGACTTTTAGGAGCTGCCTTGACTCTGTCCATGGCTGGTTTGGTCACCCTTTACATGCTTCTTGTATGTGTAGTGTAATCCCATTTGTGTCTCATCAAAGTAGCATGTCATCCTAGCTTATGTTGAGTCCATTTCAGCATGTTTTTGGTGATGTTTTACCATGTCTTGACTTTGTTTTGGTTTGGTTTGGTTTGGTTGGCCCTTGCATGCTCCATGCACTTGTAGAGCATTTCCATGAATTAGCCTAATGTGTCTCATGCTTTAAAATGTCATTTTAGCATGCTTTTGGCTTAACTTCAAGAGGACTTTGTTCATGTTTTAGCATTTTTAAGGTTTGATTTATGTTGTCTTGGTCATGCACGACTTACTTTGTATAGCCCTGGTTTAATCTTACTTGTTGGCTTTGTGTATTGAGTCCACTAGCATGTGCTACATGGCCTATTTGAATGATTTGGCATCACTTGTTTTGTTATTTCAGTCCATGTAGTGTAGCCATACACTTGCATTTGTCATGCTTTCAATGCCTTGAAGAATTGGTGTTTTATGCCTCATGAATGGATCATTGTGCATGTGTAACGCCCTCAAAATCAACCCATTATATATATATATCATTGACATGCATTATTTAAAGAAAACAATTTATTAATTCATTCATCAGAGTATTACTAAATAAAAGCTTTACATGTAACATCGAATAAAATGCCCTACAGGCTTACATCTTTCCAAGCCAACACTTGGATACAAAAAGATGAGTTCTAACTCAATACAAGAAAAGCCCTAGATTTGGATGTTTACATGTACTAATAAATAAAGACAATTAACTAAAGATAGTCATCGAAATCCAAATCCCTTCCAAGCTAAGTCCTTGGAGGTAGCTTATCACCTGAACCTGAAAATGATGTTCCCATAAAGGGTGAGCCACAGCCCAGTAGAAAAATACTAAACCACATATAAGCAATGAATAAAGCAATAGCATTCAACAAATGGTTAACCAAGATAATCAATTACTCCATTTTACAGTCTCATGACACTATTGTCTAACACACGTTTTACTTTCCAATTTTATCAACATGGCTCAGAACCTGGCCAAACTTACAACAGTGAATTACATATATCATATTCACATCCTTCCAATATCAACAAACAAATGAGACTCAAGCTCAAATCAAAACACTTCATACTTCCAGATTGATACACATTTTAGAGCTGTATCAATAAAACACTTCTATATAAATAAGCACACATAAAAGTGATGCTAATGGAGTCCATCCCCTATCTCCTCCCAAACAAAAATCCGGTTTAGAGGTCCATCCCCTATCTTCCCCTAAACCGTGAAGTACATCCCCTATCTCCTCCCACACAAAACAAAGTATGTAAACACATAACATATACATCACACAATCAATACACATAATGTCTGTATTAATTCAGCAGTCAAAATCAATGACTCAACCGATGTGATTAGTTTCAGTTTTCCCTAATTCACATGCAATGTCTACAACAAACACGACTATCCTCCACCGATAGCCCAAAACAATTAAGTTATTTCCTAAACAGAAATAATATGTCACATTAATAGACCAATGATTCAAATTAAGCCAATTACGCCATTTAATCAATGAATTCCCAAATTTCCATGAATTAATTATACAAATTAATTAATAAACAACTAGGGTTTCTCCCAAAATTACCAAAGTATCCTAACATATCAAAATACCAAAACTTAGATCAAAACTTATAAAATTGGAGTAGGAAATCCCTACCTCGAAGAGAGAACAACCCAAATGGAGAAGATAGGAGATGAATACCCAAAAACCAAAGTACTGCCAAATCGACCAAATGTTCAGATAAATGGAAGCCGTCGACTCACTCTATCTTTAATGAAGGATCTATGGTAGAAACACACCTAAGTGGATCAAATCTAAGAGAGAAGGTGAGTATGGAGAGAGAGAAGTCGGACCTAGGTTTGGACAAAAGAAGATGAAAAAGACTGATCAAAACCCGCTGCTGCGTATATAAGCTGGAGAGGCTCGCTCGAGCGAAAACTTGGTCGCGCGAGCGAAACCAGACACAGAAAATCTACGCTCGAGCCAAGGAGCCTTGCTCGAACCAACAACACAAAAGCTCGCTCGAGCGAAAGAAAAACTCGATACGAGCGACAGAACTCAAACCCTCAGGTCTGCAATCAGACACACGCTGAGCTAAGGACTATCGCTCGAGCGATGAACGAACTAACTCGCCGAGCGAAGAGAAAAGCTCGGCTCGAGCCAAAAACCTCAACTCTCAGGTCTAACTCAAAACGCAACCCTCGCTCGATCGAAGCTACCCTGGCTCGAGCGAAGGACCCAAACAAAGAGATCGCTCGAGCGAAGAACTTCTCGCTCGAGCGAAGAGTCAAAATTCTGGGCAGCAACACTGGATTCTAAACCCAACCAATCGGAAACAAAACCTGCCCAACACATCCTATAACTCCAAATGAGAAAATAAAGGACAACAACAACAATTATACAATGATAGAGTCTACGGACCTAAGTCCGGATACAATAATCAAATGGAAAAATACGGGGTCGCTATAACCTCCCCCTTAAAAGAATTTCGACCCGAAATTAAGCATAAGTTTATAAAAGACAAGTTTTTCAATTCCCAAAGATATTATATAACAATATAATACAGCTTGACCCAAAACTGGTCACTTCATCTCTTTATCAAGAGGCCATCTCACAACATATATATAAAACAACAATACATTTCAACCTGTATCAATATATGCATTATTCCTATCCAATGTTAGCCCAATCCCATATTCATATTCTAATTGCATGATAATATATAACGACACTCAGCAATTAATCACATATGCAATGCTATACTAAACTTCTATAATGAAACAAGTTTCAAGATACACCCATTACCAAAACATATTCAACGTTTTACAACTATAAGACATATTGTAAAGCTCTTAAGTTCAACAATATTAACAAATCTAAAGACAGAATTACAATATTAATAAACATGTCCGGGTATTTTTGCGGACTTCCAATTCACGCTCCAGTGGCTTCCTCCACTCCATTGATGTTCCACAACGTAGCTTTTTTACCAAAGGGATGAGTCTATGCGCGTTGCCATAACTTTGATCCGCCTTATTCCAATACGCCAACCAGGCTTCCTCATACGCACGACATCCTCATTCAACACACTTAAATCAGTCTTTCCAATTCCAACACATTGATGGATCCGGCTCATATTGCCGAAGCCATCTAATCACTGAAACACCAGTCATGTACTCCGGACAACGCG
>NW_021025712.1:105903-208006 GCF_004153795.1 Camellia sinensis | reverse complement strand
ATTGGTCTTTGGAACAAAGGATCAAAGACTTTGGACAATATCATTGGGTCTCAACAAATTTGTTCTGACAAGAGTGGCATTGGGTTTGGTGGTAAGAAAGAGCAAAAACAGAGTGTTTCCTCATCTCATGATACAAGAACTCAAGGAAAGGGGGAACACAAAATTCAACATAAGGATGGACTTCTCAAACTTCCTAGAGTTGGTAAGGTAAAAGAAAAGAAGGAACACCCTGTTTTTATTTGTCATCATTGTGGTATGCATGGTCATATTCGCCCTTATTGTTATAAGTTGCATGGGAAAGTGTATTTGCCTAGACCTAAAAATAGGATGTTGGAAACCACGTCGAGACAGGTCCCCATTGCAGGCGAAAAGAACCACAACGTCAAGACACCACCCAAGAACCGCCGTTCTCACAACATTGTTCATACTAAAGCGGTTTGGGTGAGAAAACTTGACTTGTGTTAATTTGGTTATTCATTTTTGTTTTGGGTTTTTGTTTTGTTTTTTTTTTTTTTTGTGTGTGTAATAAATGAAACCTAAAATAAAATAAACTAGATACATTAACATTTTATTTAAATAACAAATGATTAAAAAAATATAAATGAACTACACTAACAAGTAATGAATTAAACTAACAAATAATAATGAGATAACAAAAAATAAATAAACAACTAAACAACTAAATAAATAAATAGATAACCTATGAAATAAAATGAATTAGAAAACCTAAGCATTAGATTTTTTTTATTTTTTCTTTTTTTGTATGTGGGTCGCACGTGCGCTGAAGATGGCCGCATGTGCAGTGGTCATCTTCTTGGCTAGCTAGATTTTTATTTTTTTTTTTTTTGAAGGATGAACAATGGACAATGACTTGGAAAAAACAAAATCGAAAACGAAACTCTACTAATCTGCTCCTACACCCACAAAAACAAAACTCTACAGTTGAATTTTTTTTTTCCGTTTATTTTTATTTTTATTTTAAGGATGAACAATAGATCACTATAAAACTATCCCTAAACCTCACTACAATGGAAGATTGAAAGAAGAAATATAAAGTTTTAAACAAAAAGGAAGGATTTACCTTTAAATAGTGAAGAAAGACAGAGAAAGAAGGGAGATTCGCTGGAAAGAAGGGAGATTCATTGGAGGTCACCGGAGATTCGACGGACGGAGAGGAAATAGGTCGCCGGTGGTGAGATGGTGGTGAGGAAGAGGGAGGGTGACGGTTGGTAATGGTGGAAAGAAGAATAAAGAATGTAGAATGTTAGTGGTGGTGGGGTTTGAGTGAAAGAGAAATTGAGGAAGAAGATGATAAGGTAGAGAGAGAGAGAGAGAGAGAGAGAGAGAAAATCTGTGAGAGTGATTGTGAGAATAGTGGGTCTAGATTAGGTATTCAATTTCTTTTTTTTCAAAAATGAAAATAAAATAAAATAAAAAGAATAAAATAAATTAAACAAAGAAATTTGAATTTTTATTAATTAATTAATTATTTATTTATTTATTTGATTTTATTTTATTTGATTTTTTTTTCAAAAACGAAAATTAAATAAAATAAGAAAAATTGAACAAAGAAATCTGAATTATTTTTAATTATTATTATTTTTTTATTTGATTTGATTTTTTTTTCCCGTACCATGGCACGCACCTGCATATAAAGCAGGCATCAGATTGGATTTAGAAAATTTCCCGCACGTGCAGGGCCCAGGCCGCACACCCCTGTGCACCTACATTTAAAGTAGAATGCAACTTGTGGACTAAAGTTATAGTCACACGTGCGGTGGGTTTGGCTGCACGTGCGGGAAATTATTATTTTTTTTTTTATGCCATCTGCTTCCTGGCCCAACTTGTACCTTTATTTCACAATCAAAATAAGAATAGCTCTTGAAAAACAAATAAAAGCTCAATAAAGGTATAATCCTCACGCGAAAATCACGAGTACTACTTTTCTCCCTAATTGTGTTTGTAACTTTCCCTATTCTCTAACAGGGTGATAGGCTAGGTTGATTCGGCATCCAGAATCGAGGCGGCTAAGGCTAACTCGACCTATGGGGATGCCATACAAAGTTCAAGCCGAGGTGGTTTTGAAGCAATCTCCACACCCCTGGGTATTCAAACCAGACTTTAGTCTCGGAAATTCCAAACCTTTGCATTCTAGGCTTTGCCATTCGAACTCTAGTTTCCACTGTCTAAGTTGGTCTCATAGAAACTCACTACAAACACAGTTAGATGGCTATACCAGACCATCAGATGCCGTTCGGGCACGACAAACACCAAAGGAGTTACATATTTAGAGGATTTAAAGTCTCCTAGACACAAATAAAGCACAACAAGAATAAAGAAAAAAATAACAGAATAGAAAGGAAAGAAAAGAGAACAAGACATCAATCTCTCAATCATAGTAACAATGGTCCATCAAAGCAATGGACTCAATCATATCCCCATTCCCAATCCCCTCTATATATGGCTTCAGCCTCTGGCCATTCACTTTGATAGCGTGGCCATTCTTTGGATCTTGCACCTCAACAGCACCATGAATAAATGCCTCTACAACCACAAAGGGACCATTCCATCTTGATCTAAGCTTATCCGGAAAGAGTCTCAATTTTGAGTTAAAAAGCCACACTTTTTGGTCGGGTTCAAAGGATTTTCTATTAATGTGCTTGTCATAGAATTCCTTAGTCCGAGCTTTAAAAATTCTCGAACTCTTATATGCATCATTCCGAATTTCCTCCAACTCATTGAGTTGTAATTTCCAATTGAGCCCAGCCGCGACCATATCGAAGTTAAACTTCTTTATGGCCCGCAACGCTCGGTACTCAAGTTCAACCGGGAGATGGCAAGCTTTGCCAAACACCGCCCTATATGGTGACATCTCAATGGGTGTCTTATAAGCAGTGCGGTAGGCCCATAATGCATCAATCAATCTTTCCTATCTGGCTTCACTGTTTTCTCTATTATGTGTTTCACCTCCCTATTTGAGACTTCCACTTGGCCACTAGTTTAAGGGTGGTATGGAGTGCCAACTTTATGAGTGACAGAGTATTTCTTAACTACTGACTCAAAGAACCGGTTACAAAAATGCGTACCCTGATCACTTATTATGGCTCTAGGAAACCCAAAATGAATAAAGATGTTTTCATGCAAAAATTTGATTACTACTTTATGATCGTTTATTCAGGTAGCTATCGCCTCCACCCACTTAGACACATAATCCCCTACCAAGAGAATATACTCAAATCTGAATGACAACGGGAAAGGTCCCATAAAATCAATCCCCCAAACATCAAAGATCTCTACCATAAGAATAGGGGACATTAGCATCATGTCAAGCCGAGATATCGAACCCATTTGCTGACAGCGCAAACAAGTTCTACAAAATTGATGGGCATCTTTAAAAATAGTGGGCCAGTAAAACCCGTTTTGTAAAACCTTGGCGGCCGTTTTATGCCCACTAACATGATTACCACATGCATAAGAATGACAAAATGTAAGAATTCTATGCACCTCCCTCTCCGGCACACACCGTTGAATCACTTGGTCGAAGCAATATTTAAACAACTCTGGATCCTCCCAAAAATAATACCTGACCTACGAAAAGAATCGATCTTTGTCTTGCTTAGACCAATTTTGAGGAATTTTCCCAATGGACAAGTAATTCACAATATGTGCAAACCACAGGGGACTCGCTCGTGACACTACAAGAAGTTGTTCGTTCAGAAACAAATCATGCAAATTTAAAGGGTCACTATTATACTCAACAAGGACTTGGGAGAGGTGATCTGCCACCACATTCTCAGATCCTTTCTTATCTCAGATCTCTAAGTCAATTTCCTAAAGCAACAATATCTATCTAATTAACCTAGGTTTGGTCTCTTTCTTTGATAGTAAATACCGCAAAGCGGCATGATCAGTGAAGACTATGACCTTGGAGCCTAGGAGATAGGACCAGAATTTATCTAAGGCAAAGACCACAGCTAGCAACTCTTTCTCGGTAGTAGTATAATTCAATTATGCATCCAAGAGAGTGTGACTAGCATAGTATATAGCATATGGTGCCCTAATGACCCTTTGACCCAACACAGCCCCAACAACATAATCTGAGGCATCACACATGATTTCAAAGGGAAGCGACCAATCCGGTGATTTCATGATTGGGGTGGTGGTAAGGGCCATTCTCAGTGTTTCAAAAGCCTTCAAGCATGCCTCATCAAAGATAAAAGGTGTGTCCTTAGCATGTAAACTACACAAAGGACGTGATATTTTACTAAAGTATTTGATGAACCTACTGGTAAAAACCTACATGCCCTAGGAAAGACCTAATTTGATGCACAGAATTGGGTGGAGGAAGGCCTACAATGAGGCCAACCTTAGCTTTCTCAACCTCTATGTCTCGAGGGGACACAATGTGTCCCAACACTATACCGTCACGAACCATAAAATGGCTCTTTTTCCAACTCAAAATCAAGTTTGTCTCCACATAACGAATAAGGACTTTGGTTAAGTTCTGGAGACATTCCTCAAAAGACGGCCCAAACACAGAGAAGTCATCCATGAAAACCTCTAAAAATTTCTCCACCATGTCAGAGAAAATGGCCATCGTACACCGTTGAAAAGTCGTTGGTGCATTACATAGCCCAAAGGGCATACGCCTGTAAGCAAAAGTGCCAAAAGGGCAAGTGAACGTGGTCTTTTCTTGGTCAGCGGGGTACACTGAGACTTGATTATACCTCGAGTAAACATCAAGAAAACGGTAAAAACCCTGTCCCGCTAACCTCTCAAGAATTTGATCAATAAATGGCAATGGAAAATGATCCTTCCTAGTCATGGAATTCAATCTCCTATAATCAATGCACACTAACCTCTCAAGAATTAAGCAAGGCATTCACCTCCTCAACTGACCCGTCAATATCAAAATTTTCAAACCCAAAATGAGCTAGATAGCCTCTAGAGGGTCCTTTACAAGAATGGAGGGTCAAACCTCCTCCACAATCCCATCCACAACATCCACAAATAAGCACTCCTCTCTCTCATGGGATTGTTGGGATGCTTGGAAAACACTGAGTTTCACTGGCATATTCCCAAATGAAACTTCCATAACCTCGGTACGACAATTTATCCATGCATTGGCCGTAGCCAAGAAAGGTCGACCTAAGATCACCGGGATTTGCTTCCTAGAGTTGACTACTAGTTCCATAGCTAAGACCAAAAAATTCACAGGAAAATAAAACCTATCAACCTTTACTAGCACATCCTCAATCATGCCACGTGGCACTTTGAGGGAGCGGTCAACCAACTGGAGAGTAACAGTAGTGGGCTTCAACTCGCCAAGCCCAATTTCCTTACACAGAGTACGGCAACAAATTGATAGTAGCCCCTAAATCTAACAAGGCCCCATCAAGGAAATGGTCCCCTATGATGCATGCAATGGTTGGGGCACCCTGGTCTTTAATCTTAGGGGGTGTGTCATTAAACAAGATGGAATTTACTTGCTCCATAAGTATGACCTTTTGGGACACGTGTGTCCTAGATTTACGCTTTTGCATACAAAGGTCCTTCAGAAATTTAGCGTAAGAAGGTACTTGCTTAATCGCCTCCAAGAATTTTTACCTGTTTAAAGACCTCCATCATCGCTTCCATGGATGTCGCCTTCTTATTAAAAGGGGACAATGTATTAAGGCATTGGGGAAAGGGTGCCTTAGGCACATATGGTGCCTTAGGCTCATGTGAAGTGCTAGGGACTAAGTCATCCCCCTTAGGTGTTTCTCCCCCACCCTTACTATCATTGGGTGTACCACCGTGGTCACCCTTCTTAGCCCTAGTTGCATCAAACGCAACTGGTCGAGGCTCTAACTCCCTCCCACTTCTCAAGGTAATCACCACTTGCACCTGCTCATAGTGCTTTCCATTCCCACTTGAACCCTCTACTCCACATTGACTCTTAGGATTGGCCACAGTCTGACTTAGTAATTTTCCCCCCTCTCTCATATTCATGTTGTTAGCCATTTGACCCAATTGGGCCTCTAGCTTGGCAATAGAGTGAGTATGGGAATGAACTACTAGTGTTAACCCCTTAAGTTCTGAGAGAACTTCTAATACCTGAGTCTCAAAGGCCGAGTTTCCTTGAGGAACATGAGGGGGTTGTGGTTGTCGGTAAGGTCATGGGGGTCAATAAGGTTGTTGTGGCCGGTAGGAAGATTGGTTGGCAAAATTATTAAAATTCTACCTTAGTGGTAAAGGATTGTAAGAAATTCCTTGTGAAGGAGGTCTCCATGAAAAATTAGGGTGATTTCTCCATCCTCGATTATATGTATTAGAATATGGGTCACTACCCGAGCTGGAGAATCCCTGAGCCACCTTCACATGCTTTTGGACTAATTTCAAAAATTGTTATGCCGAAGGGCACTCACACAAGTCATGAGCAGGGCTCGCACAAATAGCACATGCCTTATGAAATTGAGGCTAATCTTGCTGTGTAGGGACATGTCTCGCAGCTATTAATTGGTCCATTTTGTGGGACAATGCCTCTACTTGTTGGGCTAACTCTAGGTTTTGCCCGACCTCATAAATGCCCTCTCTTTTCGAGGCTCCAACTACTAATTGCCGGACTTGCTAGGCTGTAGAGGCATGGTGAAGGGAATTATCACTTAAGTTCTCAAATAATTGCCATGCCTCGACGTCATTTTTGGACATGAATGTCCCACCACAAGATAAATCCACCATTTGGTGGTGAGGCTCAGTTAAGCCATAGTAAAAGGTCTGAACAAGTTGCCAATCAGGCACTTGGTGGTGGAGACACTATTGGAGAAGGTCACGAAGTCTCTCCCATGTCTCATGAAATTGCTCACCATCAATTTGAGAAAAATTGGTGATGGCTCGCCTAAGTTCGTTGGTCTTACCAATGGGAAAGTACTTCTCCAGAAACTTTTGTTATAATTGGTCTTGAGTTGTGAAAGAATTAGCAGGTAAGGAGTTCAGCCAGTGTTTGGCTTTATCCTTTAATGAGAATGGGAACAATCGCAACATTAAGGCCTCATTTATGAAATTATGGATCCTCATTGTAGAACAAATTTTCAGAAATTCATTCAAACGTTACAAGGATCATCCTAAGCTAGTCCATGGAATGATGGGAGCATTTGTATGGTGCTGGACTTAATCTCATAATGAGCAGCAGTGGTGTCGGGTAATTAGATGCATGATGGTGATGTGTATGCAGTGGCTGTGAAGTAATCCTTAAGGGTCCGGTTGGGCCCATTTAGGCCATTTGGGTTTTCTATCTCTATTGGTTCAAAGTATGGATACGAATATTCAAGCCTAGGAACACGGGCAGAGACTTTAAGTTTCCTAAGAGTCCTTTTTAGTTCAAGGTCCAAACTCCACAATTCAAGGCGACAAGAACGGTGCCCGTGCATACACTACTCACACACACACACACACACACACACACACACACACACAAACTAAGTTCCGACTCTGTGCACTAAGTTATGAAAGCAAAATACCAAAGGAAGAAATACTCACAGCAATTTAACGAAAATGCTTTACTCGTCTTGCCGGTGCTTGACGTGTAGACGCTGTCTCCAACCTCCGATTGAGCTTTGTCTTTCTTTTTAGCATTCTGGTGTTTTGATTGCTAGTGTTTGCTTCATTTTTAGCACATTAGTGCTGCAGTTTTTTTTTTTTTTTTTTTTTTAGAGCTCGGTCGCACTCCGCTTGCACTTCGGTGATAGCTCCACATTCAAACACTCTGCATACTTAGCAACACAAAAATATAAAGTCCTAAACTAAAAATTAAAATAGGAATGTAACTTTAAATTACCCAATTTCACCAGAAGTCCCCGGCAACGACGCCAAAATTTGATGGCTTGTTACACACACCAAATATAAACACTAAACTATAGCAAATTCTTTTAGAATAATTGCAAGTCCAGGTATCGATCCACAGAGGCAATTGTGAAATTAGACTAATTTAATCGCTAAATTCCTAAATTAATTTTGATTAAAAAGATTGAGAGATTTTATGACTAAACAGGGATTAAATGAAATTGAGAAATTAAATTGACAATTAACTGTAGGGTTTGAGAGATTGATTTTTGGGAAAAATCCTAGGGCAAAGAATTCACCACTAACCACATAAACGAGATTAAACATCGGCCAATAATTGAAATCCGATTTGAAATACCCAATATTTCACAATTGCAAGTTTGAAATATTGATTAAGAGGGTTGTTGCATTCAACGTACAGGCACGAATCATCCCAAGTAGCACAAGGCGTTTGCTCTAAATTACAGTAGCAACACGACCCGTCTCTCATAGCATGACTCGTCTCGTACTTTGAATACAAACACAATGAAAACTAATGTATAGAAAGCATAAAACAATCACAGAGAGTAAAATACTTGAAGAGATGAAAAGAACAATTATTATAAACTTCTAAAACATCCATACATGTGTTCAAACCGTTTCACAATTTAAGCCTAAGAAAAATCCCTTTTACATGGCTAGGGTTTCATCAAAACCCTAGAAAAGAAGAGCCCAGCCACTCATGGAGAAGTGGGAAGGGGTGGAAGAGATAGAAGAGATGGAAGAAATGAAAGCCCCCATGGAAGTTGTCCTTGAATCTTAAAGGAAAATCACCTTCTCTAAACCCTAGCCTCTATTTCTTAGAATAAATTTCTGACCCCTAATCCAGCCATTTTCTTGCCTTTTTATACCTCTGTTGTCTTTTAAACAGGTTTAAAACATCGGGCCCATTTTTTGAGGTACGGCCGCACGTGCGAGAAAGGTCAATGCACATGAAGAAAAAGTCAACGCACATACGGGAAGCTCTTTTCTCTCCAAATTCTATATTTTTACCCATTTTATGCTCCGACTATGTACAACCTGATTGACATTAAACAGATATAAAATATACAGTTTGACAAGCAAGTAAAGATAAGATGTCCTAATTAACAGCCTCAATGTTGCACAATTCAGCTTTAATCACACTAGTTTTTATTTTTTTTAATTCAAACTTTTGTTTCTGTGAATATTTTAATAGAAGATAATTAACTCTTTCTCTATTCTATTTGTTTTCTTAATCTGAAATCTCTCAACTCTTTCTCATAAAATAACTTAAAAATACAATTTTTATACATAAAATTTACTTTTAAAAAAATAATAACTATAGAAAAATATGACCGTTTGAAAAATACAACAGTAGAAAAATGTAACTTTCACAAAAATATAATTATATTTAAAAGAATGAAAAAAATAATAATTTGAAAGAAGTTAGTTTTTTTTTTTTTTTTTAGATGGGAAAGAAGGTAGTTAGAGTATAAGAATATTTTAATAGAAGATAGCTAAAATAGATAGCCTTATTGCAGTGTATATTAAAAAAAAAATGACTAGCTAAACTAGTAATGTGAAATTTTGAATAGCTATTTTGATTATCCTTACTGGAGATGTTTTGAGAGACCTTAACCTTATAGACATAATATTTTAGAGTGTAAATTTTAAGATAAAAAAATTTAAATTGAGATTTATGGATCAAATGTCCTAAATATAAATACTATTATTTGTTTATATTTATAAAAATTAAACATTATAAATAAATAAACTCGTTTTAAGATGGAATTTTATTTCTCATTTTGATTCATTAAGGTTTTGGAGCTCATAAAATATCAAGCAATTAGGATAAAACAAATTATTCAGAATTAGTGGAATTGAGTAATATATCTCAAATAAAAAATTCATATATATATTTGATAAATTAAAAGCAACTTGGAAAAGAGTCTTGTGTATAATAAGAGTTAAACTTAAGTGTACTTTTTTTATTTTTTAGCTAAAAAAATAGAAAATATATATATATATATATATATATGTTTGGGATAATTTTTTAACTTTTTACTAAAACATATGTAATAAAATATTGTAGTAAAATCAAAATAACAATTCTATCCTTTTAAGTTTTTGACTTTTGGATAATTGAATTCACAAGGAAAAATAATAATTTTGCCTAAAATAATAATTTTGCGCTTTAGACTTCCTCTACAAGTTACCCTTGAATGGTATAAACCTTTTAACTTTTTAAATAACTTTTTTGACTTTTTAACTTTTATAAGTAAATCCAAGCAAATAAGTTTTGAATTCCTACCTCGGCTCCAAAACAACTCCCATTCCATTATTAGACTGAAACACCAATTGCCCCCATGTTATTGGATGAGGGGTCACTGCTGTGATCCCCTCACTGCTGTTCCTGCTGTGCAGATAAAATGACAGTGTTTTATGAGTTATTTTCTCTCTTTTTTTTTTTTTTTGGTTTGGATAAACCGGGGCTCTTTTACTTTTTTTTCTTTTTAGAATTAAACCCTAAATCATAAAATAAAAAAAATAAATTTTAAGAATTAAACTCTAGATCTTAAACCTTAAACCATAAATCCTAAAATAAAAAAATAAAAAAAAATTTAAGAATTAAACCCTAAAACCTAAAATAAAAAAAATTAAATTTTAAGAATTAAACCCTAAACCCTAAAATAAAATAAAAAATTTAAGAATTAAACTCTAAATCCTAAATCTTAAAATAAATAAATAAATAAATAAAATGTAATTTATCACGTCAAAAAATATAGTGAGAACATGAAAAAAAAAATAAAAAAAAAAAGAAGAAGAAGAAGAGTGAAACGACATAGTAGTGACCCCGCTTCCCATGTTATTTAGGGATAAATGGTTAATTAAATTTTAGCGACATTCTAAATAACACAAAATTTCAGAATTGCCGGGGTGCTCTCACTATGCCATAACAGTAGCAGCAGTAGTACCAACATTGATGTTGACCAAGGCCGGCTTAGCCTTCACGAGACTTAAAATAAAATTTTATCGCAAGGCTTTTTATATTGGGAGACTTATTTATGAGTCATTTTTCGGAGACTTATAAATAAGTCTCTTTTTAGACACTTATGGTAGGCTAAGTCCTGTGTAATTTCTTATAGAGTCTCAACTCCTATTTAGATAAGAGTGTATTCCACAAGATCCTACATAAACATAACGTGACGTGACACTTATATAAACGTAATGTAACGTGACACCTTGTAACAAGTCCGCGAAGGGGCCTCGCTGCAGTTCGGACTCTCGATTTTGTTACGGTTCTAAATCTGAACCAAAGAGTCCAAATCTGGCAAATCGTTTTGAGAAACAGATTTTTTTGAGAAAGTAGTGCCAAACATGGACTGCTTTGCCAGATACAGAGTCGCCACCTAAATATTTTTTAATGGGGAAATTTAGGAACTTGACTCGGTGCCGAAGGCCACATGTCCGTCATCACCGGAGTTGTCTTGGCTCGGGAGCTTGGGTACGATTGGGGAAGGTCAGCTATGAGCACCCCCTTTCGCCCGGTCCGAAGACCGGCCACTACTAACCGTGATATTCTGTTTTGAAAACGTTTATGTGTTCTTATTCCGGTTGTTAGCCTAGAATTACTATGTTATGCGCGCAGCAAACAAGTATAGACTAGATTGCCTAATTTGGGAATAAACATTGCATATCCGTTTGCTTTGGAAATACTTTGGATTTTGCTACTCGCAAGTAGGCTAAAACACGGATTTCAATGAGTTTTTCCAACTCAAACAATCTAACCTTCACCCACAGGCATTCAAACAGTTTAACACATAAGCATTTAGCCGCATGGCAAGCATACTGTCATGTTAACATTCACACACATGCGAGATGCTAAAGCATAAATACTTACATCGTACTCCGTGCCAAAACTGTAAACTAGTTAGCAAAACGTGAATGTCCTAGTTCATGCTAAATTGCCTAATGCAACATATACAGGATGCAATTTAGATAGGCTCGGTTAACCTAAGGATGGCATATGTAATGCGATCAATTATCACATATTCGATTTGTAAATTGAAGTACAAATGCAGTTAGCGTGATGTACCGAGCCTAATGCATGCAATACAAATGCATGGATGCACGCATGCATAGCATAAGGTATGCTAAAATAAATGTGCCCTAATCTACCATCATAAGCAGGTAAATAAAAGGGAAGAAAGACGTGAGGTTGGAAGACATACACACACTCACGCACACTTATTACATAATTACCCTCACTCGGAGGGTACAAATAAATATTACAGTCCCAAATGATAAGCAAATAAAATTATTACAGAATTTCTAATTAATTAAAAGAAAGGATGCAAAAGAAAGAAGAGGGTGGCCGCAGCCTCTGCCTCGGGATGCGCAAATGATGCATGCTCGGAACTCGGCTCGCCCGAAAAACCCGTACCGTACCCCTGCCACCTCTGTTTGTACTGCCAGATGATGCATGCTCGGAACTCGGCTCGCCCGAAAAACCCGTACCGTACCCCTACCACCTCTGTTTGTACTGCCCTGTCTCTCTGAAAATCGCCAAAACTCCAGAACAGGTTCCTTGCATGTTGTAGAGCCCCACCGGCCAGGCAGAATTCCCACCGGCAATCTAGGATTTCCATCGGCATTATTTTGATTTACCGGTCATTCAAAGATTGCCGGCCGGCACTGAATTCTGTCGGTCGGCAGAAACCTCTTGCAAAAGACAGTTTTGACAGCAAACAGAGAACAGACAGTGCATGGCATGGGGTTTTTAGGCACACGTGAGCATGGTCATGCTTCCTATCATGCTTTGAACTCAAGGAAGCATGACCTTCGATCCTCGAGCCATCAATGGTGCATGATAGCCCAAGGGATCAAATTTGCCACTTGATGTAAGGATGCATGCAACAAACATAATGGGATCCAAAGCCTTATCATGTCGAAGTCAAAGACCCCGGCGACCGAGAGTTAAGGCGTGTTTCATCACTTGTAGTATGAACACTCCTTAATACTCACACTTGGTTTGACACCCCAAACCAAGGCAATGCAATGCATGTTGTGCAAACATGGTTCAAATGCAACATGATGCCAATTGTTCAAGTCATGGCAAATGTTATGGAACTATCATGACAAATATGCAATGCTAAGCATGCAAGGTGCAAATGTGATGCAAACATGGACCAATTTGCCATAAAATTAGCATGGGACTACACATTAATGAAACAATTATGCAACAAACATGAGACAAGCATGCAAGAGGGCCTTAAAGTGATAAAGGTGTAGGCCATAATTCACCTCAAAACAGTACCAAAAGTGCTCAAAATGATGGACAAACTCTCATGTCAACATGCAAGCCAATAGACCCAAGGCTAAGGCACCAAAAGGGCCACTTCATTTCCAACAACAAGACCAAATCATGGCATGGTTTAGACAAGTAAAAACAGAGTTTTTGCAGACAAAATAGGACTCCAAACCCTCCTAATATGGCAGCCAAAATGACTCCAAAGGAGTGTATGCACCAAGGCTCAAATGTAGGCATAAAAGGGCACACCCTCAAGGCACAAAAGGAACGATGAATGCAAGCATGCTAGCATGATTTAGGGACTGAAATAACATGGCAAACAACTTCAACTCATTAAAGTAGACCAACTAAGGCATGCTTGTGACTCATATACTTGAGGGCTCACAAGCCAAAATGCATAGCAACCATATCAAACATGTCAAACATGACCAAATGGATAACCAACAGACTTTAAGCATGGAAAAATAGTGCTAACATCTTCATGGAACCAAGCCAACACATGCAAAAATCATGGTCTAAACACAAGGGACATTTCTAGGCCAAATGGAGCAATACAAAGCAAGTACTACAAGCATACAAGGAAGCACAAATCCGGCCAAAAACAGAGATCCCACATGACCTAAAAACACCCAAAAAGTTCTGAAATGAAGCAAAAACCAAGCAAGCATGCATGTCACCCTTTTGGGCCACAACTCAAGGAAACAAGACCATAAAGGGAGAGGGGTGTCACTCCCCTATGCAAGACTTCAAACCAACTACTTTATCACTGAAAATCAACTGATTTTTAGTGGTGAAAAGACCAACACACTCAAGCAAACAAGGCCTCTCAAAAGAAGCACAAAAGAGGCCAAATAAAGCCTAATAAGGTGAGTTTGCACTCAAACCACAAAACAACCTTAATGAAAGTTCTAAAGCATGAAAAGATAAGCCTTTTTTATGTTATACAAAAAAGCTAAATCAACAAGCAAGATAGGTAAAAGACTATTGCAAGTTTGGGGAATATAAAGCAAGATGCTCACCCTGGAAGAACCTTTGAAGAACAAATGGTCCAGCCCTCTTCTTTTGATCAAAATCAGTCCAAAAACTCAAGAATCAACCCCCCAAGGCCCTCAATCTCGGAGCAAGGTGTAATAGTGTGTGTAATGGTGCAAAAGTAAGGTAAAAATCTCGAAATGCGTGCACGCGGGCACGCAAACCGAGGCAATGATATGTGTCTCGAAATACGTGCACGCGGGCACGCAAACCGAGGCAATGATATGTGTCTCGAAATACGTGCACGCGGGCACGCAAACCGAGGCAATGATATGTGTCTCGAAATACGTGCACGCGGGCACGCAAACCGAGGCAATGATATGTGTCTCGAAATACGTGCACGCGGGCACGCAAACCGAGGCAATGATATGTGTCTCGAAATACGTGCACGCGGGCACGCAAACCGAGGCAATGATATGTGTCTCGAAATACGTGCACGCGGGCACGCAAACCGAGGCAATGATATGTGTCTCGAAATACGTGCACGCGGGCACGCAAACCGAGGCAATGATATGTGTCTCGAAATACGTGCACGCGGGCACGCAAACCGAGGCAATGATATGTGTCTCGAAATACGTGCACGCGGGCACGCAAACCGAGGCAATGATATGTGTCTCGAAATACGTGCACGCGGGCACGCAAACCGAGGCAATGATATGTGTCTCGAAATACGTGCACGCGGGCACGCAAACCGAGGCAATGATATGTGTCTCGAAATACGTGCACGCGGGCACGCAAACCGAGGCAATGATATGTGTCTCGAAATACGTGCACGCGGGCACGCAAACCGAGGCAATGATATGTGTCTCGAAATACGTGCACGCGGGCACGCAAACCGAGGCAATGATATGTGTCTCGAAATACGTGCACGCGGGCACGCAAACCGAGGCAATGATATGTGTCTCGAAATACGTGCACGCGGGCACGCAAACCGAGGCAATGATATGTGTCTCGAAATACGTGCACGCGGGCACGCAAACCGAGGCAATGATATGTGTCTCGAAATACGTGCACGCGGGCACGCAAACCGAGGCAATGATATGTGTCTCGAAATACGTGCACGCGGGCACGCAAACCGAGGCAATGATATGTGTCTCGAAATACGTGCACGCGGGCACGCAAACCGAGGCAATGATATGTGTCTCGAAATACGTGCACGCGGGCACGCAAACCGAGGCAATGATATGTGTCTCGAAATACGTGCACGCGGGCACGCAAACCGAGGCAATGATATGTGTCTCGAAATACGTGCACGCGGGCACGCAAACCGAGGCAATGATATGTGTCTCGAAATACGTGCACGCGGGCACGCAAACCGAGGCAATGATATGTGTCTCGAAATACGTGCACGCGGGCACGCAAACCGAGGCAATGATATGTGTCTCGAAATACGTGCACGCGGGCACGCAAACCGAGGCAATGATATGTGTCTCGAAATACGTGCACGCGGGCACGCAAACCGAGGCAATGATATGTGTCTCGAAATACGTGCACGCGGGCACGCAAACCGAGGCAATGATATGTGTCTCGAAATACGTGCACGCGGGCACGCAAACCGAGGCAATGATATGTGTCTCGAAATACGTGCACGCGGGCACGCAAACCGAGGCAATGATATGTGTCTCGAAATACGTGCACGCGGGCACGCAAACCGAGGCAATGATATGTGTCTCGAAATACGTGCACGCGGGCACGCAAACCGAGGCAATGATATGTGTCTCGAAATACGTGCACGCGGGCACGCAAACCGAGGCAATGATATGTGTCTCGAAATACGTGCACGCGGGCACGCAAACCGAGGCAATGATATGTGTCTCGAAATACGTGCACGCGGGCACGCAAACCGAGGCAATGATATGTGTCTCGAAATACGTGCACGCGGGCACGCAAACCGAGGCAATGATATGTGTCTCGAAATACGTGCACGCGGGCACGCAAACCGAGGCAATGATATGTGTCTCGAAATACGTGCACGCGGGCACGCAAACCGAGGCAATGATATGTGTCTCGAAATACGTGCACGCGGGCACGCAAACCGAGGCAATGATATGTGTCTCGAAATACGTGCACGCGGGCACGCAAACCGAGGCAATGATATGTGTCTCGAAATACGTGCACGCGGGCACGCAAACCGAGGCAATGATATGTGTCTCGAAATACGTGCACGCGGGCACGCAAACCGAGGCAATGATATGTGTCTCGAAATACGTGCACGCGGGCACGCAAACCGAGGCAATGATATGTGTCTCGAAATACGTGCACGCGGGCACGCAAACCGAGGCAATGATATGTGTCTCGAAATACGTGCACGCGGGCACGCAAACCGAGGCAATGATATGTGTCTCGAAATACGTGCACGCGGGCACGCAAACCGAGGCAATGATATGTGTCTCGAAATACGTGCACGCGGGCACGCAAACCGAGGCAATGATATGTGTCTCGAAATACGTGCACGCGGGCACGCAAACCGAGGCAATGATATGTGTCTCGAAATACGTGCACGCGGGCACGCAAACCGAGGCAATGATATGTGTCTCGAAATACGTGCACGCGGGCACGCAAACCGAGGCAATGATATGTGTCTCGAAATACGTGCACGCGGGCACGCAAACCGAGGCAATGATATGTGTCTCGAAATACGTGCACGCGGGCACGCAAACCGAGGCAATGATATGTGTCTCGAAATACGTGCACGCGGGCACGCAAACCGAGGCAATGATATGTGTCTCGAAATACGTGCACGCGGGCACGCAAACCGAGGCAATGATATGTGTCTCGAAATACGTGCACGCGGGCACGCAAACCGAGGCAATGATATGTGTCTCGAAATACGTGCACGCGGGCACGCAAACCGAGGCAATGATATGTGTCTCGAAATACGTGCACGCGGGCACGCAAACCGAGGCAATGATATGTGTCTCGAAATACGTGCACGCGGGCACGCAAACCGAGGCAATGATATGTGTCTCGAAATACGTGCACGCGGGCACGCAAACCGAGGCAATGATATGTGTCTCGAAATACGTGCACGCGGGCACGCAAACCGAGGCAATGATATGTGTCTCGAAATACGTGCACGCGGGCACGCAAACCGAGGCAATGATATGTGTCTCGAAATACGTGCACGCGGGCACGCAAACCGAGGCAATGATATGTGTCTCGAAATACGTGCACGCGGGCACGCAAACCGAGGCAATGATATGTGTCTCGAAATACGTGCACGCGGGCACGCAAACCGAGGCAATGATATGTGTCTCGAAATACGTGCACGCGGGCACGCAAACCGAGGCAATGATATGTGTCTCGAAATACGTGCACGCGGGCACGCAAACCGAGGCAATGATATGTGTCTCGAAATACGTGCACGCGGGCACGCAAACCGAGGCAATGATATGTGTCTCGAAATACGTGCACGCGGGCACGCAAACCGAGGCAATGATATGTGTCTCGAAATACGTGCACGCGGGCACGCAAACCGAGGCAATGATATGTGTCTCGAAATACGTGCACGCGGGCACGCAAACCGAGGCAATGATATGTGTCTCGAAATACGTGCACGCGGGCACGCAAACCGAGGCAATGATATGTGTCTCGAAATACGTGCACGCGGGCACGCAAACCGAGGCAATGATATGTGTCTCGAAATACGTGCACGCGGGCACGCAAACCGAGGCAATGATATGTGTCTCGAAATACGTGCACGCGGGCACGCAAACCGAGGCAATGATATGTGTCTCGAAATACGTGCACGCGGGCACGCAAACCGAGGCAATGATATGTGTCTCGAAATACGTGCACGCGGGCACGCAAACCGAGGCAATGATATGTGTCTCGAAATACGTGCACGCGGGCACGCAAACCGAGGCAATGATATGTGTCTCGAAATACGTGCACGCGGGCACGCAAACCGAGGCAATGATATGTGTCTCGAAATACGTGCACGCGGGCACGCAAACCGAGGCAATGATATGTGTCTCGAAATACGTGCACGCGGGCACGCAAACCGAGGCAATGATATGTGTCTCGAAATACGTGCACGCGGGCACGCAAACCGAGGCAATGATATGTGTCTCGAAATACGTGCACGCGGGCACGCAAACCGAGGCAATGATATGTGTCTCGAAATACGTGCACGCGGGCACGCAAACCGAGGCAATGATATGTGTCTCGAAATACGTGCACGCGGGCACGCAAACCGAGGCAATGATATGTGTCTCGAAATACGTGCACGCGGGCACGCAAACCGAGGCAATGATATGTGTCTCGAAATACGTGCACGCGGGCACGCAAACCGAGGCAATGATATGTGTCTCGAAATACGTGCACGCGGGCACGCAAACCGAGGCAATGATATGTGTCTCGAAATACGTGCACGCGGGCACGCAAACCGAGGCAATGATATGTGTCTCGAAATACGTGCACGCGGGCACGCAAACCGAGGCAATGATATGTGTCTCGAAATACGTGCACGCGGGCACGCAAACCGAGGCAATGATATGTGTCTCGAAATACGTGCACGCGGGCACGCAAACCGAGGCAATGATATGTGTCTCGAAATACGTGCACGCGGGCACGCAAACCGAGGCAATGATATGTGTCTCGAAATACGTGCACGCGGGCACGCAAACCGAGGCAATGATATGTGTCTCGAAATACGTGCACGCGGGCACGCAAACCGAGGCAATGATATGTGTCTCGAAATACGTGCACGCGGGCACGCAAACCGAGGCAATGATATGTGTCTCGAAATACGTGCACGCGGGCACGCAAACCGAGGCAATGATATGTGTCTCGAAATACGTGCACGCGGGCACGCAAACCGAGGCAATGATATGTGTCTCGAAATACGTGCACGCGGGCACGCAAACCGAGGCAATGATATGTGTCTCGAAATACGTGCACGCGGGCACGCAAACCGAGGCAATGATATGTGTCTCGAAATACGTGCACGCGGGCACGCAAACCGAGGCAATGATATGTGTCTCGAAATACGTGCACGCGGGCACGCAAACCGAGGCAATGATATGTGTCTCGAAATACGTGCACGCGGGCACGCAAACCGAGGCAATGATATGTGTCTCGAAATACGTGCACGCGGGCACGCAAACCGAGGCAATGATATGTGTCTCGAAATACGTGCACGCGGGCACGCAAACCGAGGCAATGATATGTGTCTCGAAATACGTGCACGCGGGCACGCAAACCGAGGCAATGATATGTGTCTCGAAATACGTGCACGCGGGCACGCAAACCGAGGCAATGATATGTGTCTCGAAATACGTGCACGCGGGCACGCAAACCGAGGCAATGATATGTGTCTCGAAATACGTGCACGCGGGCACGCAAACCGAGGCAATGATATGTGTCTCGAAATACGTGCACGCGGGCACGCAAACCGAGGCAATGATATGTGTCTCGAAATACGTGCACGCGGGCACGCAAACCGAGGCAATGATATGTGTCTCGAAATACGTGCACGCGGGCACGCAAACCGAGGCAATGATATGTGTCTCGAAATACGTGCACGCGGGCACGCAAACCGAGGCAATGATATGTGTCTCGAAATACGTGCACGCGGGCACGCAAACCGAGGCAATGATATGTGTCTCGAAATACGTGCACGCGGGCACGCAAACCGAGGCAATGATATGTGTCTCGAAATACGTGCACGCGGGCACGCAAACCGAGGCAATGATATGTGTCTCGAAATACGTGCACGCGGGCACGCAAACCGAGGCAATGATATGTGTCTCGAAATACGTGCACGCGGGCACGCAAACCGAGGCAATGATATGTGTCTCGAAATACGTGCACGCGGGCACGCAAACCGAGGCAATGATATGTGTCTCGAAATACGTGCACGCGGGCACGCAAACCGAGGCAATGATATGTGTCTCGAAATACGTGCACGCGGGCACGCAAACCGAGGCAATGATATGTGTCTCGAAATACGTGCACGCGGGCACGCAAACCGAGGCAATGATATGTGTCTCGAAATACGTGCACGCGGGCACGCAAACCGAGGCAATGATATGTGTCTCGAAATACGTGCACGCGGGCACGCAAACCGAGGCAATGATATGTGTCTCGAAATACGTGCACGCGGGCACGCAAACCGAGGCAATGATATGTGTCTCGAAATACGTGCACGCGGGCACGCAAACCGAGGCAATGATATGTGTCTCGAAATACGTGCACGCGGGCACGCAAACCGAGGCAATGATATGTGTCTCGAAATACGTGCACGCGGGCACGCAAACCGAGGCAATGATATGTGTCTCGAAATACGTGCACGCGGGCACGCAAACCGAGGCAATGATATGTGTCTCGAAATACGTGCACGCGGGCACGCAAACCGAGGCAATGATATGTGTCTCGAAATACGTGCACGCGGGCACGCAAACCGAGGCAATGATATGTGTCTCGAAATACGTGCACGCGGGCACGCAAACCGAGGCAATGATATGTGTCTCGAAATACGTGCACGCGGGCACGCAAACCGAGGCAATGATATGTGTCTCGAAATACGTGCACGCGGGCACGCAAACCGAGGCAATGATATGTGTCTCGAAATACGTGCACGCGGGCACGCAAACCGAGGCAATGATATGTGTCTCGAAATACGTGCACGCGGGCACGCAAACCGAGGCAATGATATGTGTCTCGAAATACGTGCACGCGGGCACGCAAACCGAGGCAATGATATGTGTCTCGAAATACGTGCACGCGGGCACGCAAACCGAGGCAATGATATGTGTCTCGAAATACGTGCACGCGGGCACGCAAACCGAGGCAATGATATGTGTCTCGAAATACGTGCACGCGGGCACGCAAACCGAGGCAATGATATGTGTCTCGAAATACGTGCACGCGGGCACGCAAACCGAGGCAATGATATGTGTCTCGAAATACGTGCACGCGGGCACGCAAACCGAGGCAATGATATGTGTCTCGAAATACGTGCACGCGGGCACGCAAACCGAGGCAATGATATGTGTCTCGAAATACGTGCACGCGGGCACGCAAACCGAGGCAATGATATGTGTCTCGAAATACGTGCACGCGGGCACGCAAACCGAGGCAATGATATGTGTCTCGAAATACGTGCACGCGGGCACGCAAACCGAGGCAATGATATGTGTCTCGAAATACGTGCACGCGGGCACGCAAACCGAGGCAATGATATGTGTCTCGAAATACGTGCACGCGGGCACGCAAACCGAGGCAATGATATGTGTCTCGAAATACGTGCACGCGGGCACGCAAACCGAGGCAATGATATGTGTCTCGAAATACGTGCACGCGGGCACGCAAACCGAGGCAATGATATGTGTCTCGAAATACGTGCACGCGGGCACGCAAACCGAGGCAATGATATGTGTCTCGAAATACGTGCACGCGGGCACGCAAACCGAGGCAATGATATGTGTCTCGAAATACGTGCACGCGGGCACGCAAACCGAGGCAATGATATGTGTCTCGAAATACGTGCACGCGGGCACGCAAACCGAGGCAATGATATGTGTCTCGAAATACGTGCACGCGGGCACGCAAACCGAGGCAATGATATGTGTCTCGAAATACGTGCACGCGGGCACGCAAACCGAGGCAATGATATGTGTCTCGAAATACGTGCACGCGGGCACGCAAACCGAGGCAATGATATGTGTCTCGAAATACGTGCACGCGGGCACGCAAACCGAGGCAATGATATGTGTCTCGAAATACGTGCACGCGGGCACGCAAACCGAGGCAATGATATGTGTCTCGAAATACGTGCACGCGGGCACGCAAACCGAGGCAATGATATGTGTCTCGAAATACGTGCACGCGGGCACGCAAACCGAGGCAATGATATGTGTCTCGAAATACGTGCACGCGGGCACGCAAACCGAGGCAATGATATGTGTCTCGAAATACGTGCACGCGGGCACGCAAACCGAGGCAATGATATGTGTCTCGAAATACGTGCACGCGGGCACGCAAACCGAGGCAATGATATGTGTCTCGAAATACGTGCACGCGGGCACGCAAACCGAGGCAATGATATGTGTCTCGAAATACGTGCACGCGGGCACGCAAACCGAGGCAATGATATGTGTCTCGAAATACGTGCACGCGGGCACGCAAACCGAGGCAATGATATGTGTCTCGAAATACGTGCACGCGGGCACGCAAACCGAGGCAATGATATGTGTCTCGAAATACGTGCACGCGGGCACGCAAACCGAGGCAATGATATGTGTCTCGAAATACGTGCACGCGGGCACGCAAACCGAGGCAATGATATGTGTCTCGAAATACGTGCACGCGGGCACGCAAACCGAGGCAATGATATGTGTCTCGAAATACGTGCACGCGGGCACGCAAACCGAGGCAATGATATGTGTCTCGAAATACGTGCACGCGGGCACGCAAACCGAGGCAATGATATGTGTCTCGAAATACGTGCACGCGGGCACGCAAACCGAGGCAATGATATGTGTCTCGAAATACGTGCACGCGGGCACGCAAACCGAGGCAATGATATGTGTCTCGAAATACGTGCACGCGGGCACGCAAACCGAGGCAATGATATGTGTCTCGAAATACGTGCACGCGGGCACGCAAACCGAGGCAATGATATGTGTCTCGAAATACGTGCACGCGGGCACGCAAACCGAGGCAATGATATGTGTCTCGAAATACGTGCACGCGGGCACGCAAACCGAGGCAATGATATGTGTCTCGAAATACGTGCACGCGGGCACGCAAACCGAGGCAATGATATGTGTCTCGAAATACGTGCACGCGGGCACGCAAACCGAGGCAATGATATGTGTCTCGAAATACGTGCACGCGGGCACGCAAACCGAGGCAATGATATGTGTCTCGAAATACGTGCACGCGGGCACGCAAACCGAGGCAATGATATGTGTCTCGAAATACGTGCACGCGGGCACGCAAACCGAGGCAATGATATGTGTCTCGAAATACGTGCACGCGGGCACGCAAACCGAGGCAATGATATGTGTCTCGAAATACGTGCACGCGGGCACGCAAACCGAGGCAATGATATGTGTCTCGAAATACGTGCACGCGGGCACGCAAACCGAGGCAATGATATGTGTCTCGAAATACGTGCACGCGGGCACGCAAACCGAGGCAATGATATGTGTCTCGAAATACGTGCACGCGGGCACGCAAACCGAGGCAATGATATGTGTCTCGAAATACGTGCACGCGGGCACGCAAACCGAGGCAATGATATGTGTCTCGAAATACGTGCACGCGGGCACGCAAACCGAGGCAATGATATGTGTCTCGAAATACGTGCACGCGGGCACGCAAACCGAGGCAATGATATGTGTCTCGAAATACGTGCACGCGGGCACGCAAACCGAGGCAATGATATGTGTCTCGAAATACGTGCACGCGGGCACGCAAACCGAGGCAATGATATGTGTCTCGAAATACGTGCACGCGGGCACGCAAACCGAGGCAATGATATGTGTCTCGAAATACGTGCACGCGGGCACGCAAACCGAGGCAATGATATGTGTCTCGAAATACGTGCACGCGGGCACGCAAACCGAGGCAATGATATGTGTCTCGAAATACGTGCACGCGGGCACGCAAACCGAGGCAATGATATGTGTCTCGAAATACGTGCACGCGGGCACGCAAACCGAGGCAATGATATGTGTCTCGAAATACGTGCACGCGGGCACGCAAACCGAGGCAATGATATGTGTCTCGAAATACGTGCACGCGGGCACGCAAACCGAGGCAATGATATGTGTCTCGAAATACGTGCACGCGGGCACGCAAACCGAGGCAATGATATGTGTCTCGAAATACGTGCACGCGGGCACGCAAACCGAGGCAATGATATGTGTCTCGAAATACGTGCACGCGGGCACGCAAACCGAGGCAATGATATGTGTCTCGAAATACGTGCACGCGGGCACGCAAACCGAGGCAATGATATGTGTCTCGAAATACGTGCACGCGGGCACGCAAACCGAGGCAATGATATGTGTCTCGAAATACGTGCACGCGGGCACGCAAACCGAGGCAATGATATGTGTCTCGAAATACGTGCACGCGGGCACGCAAACCGAGGCAATGATATGTGTCTCGAAATACGTGCACGCGGGCACGCAAACCGAGGCAATGATATGTGTCTCGAAATACGTGCACGCGGGCACGCAAACCGAGGCAATGATATGTGTCTCGAAATACGTGCACGCGGGCACGCAAACCGAGGCAATGATATGTGTCTCGAAATACGTGCACGCGGGCACGCAAACCGAGGCAATGATATGTGTCTCGAAATACGTGCACGCGGGCACGCAAACCGAGGCAATGATATGTGTCTCGAAATACGTGCACGCGGGCACGCAAACCGAGGCAATGATATGTGTCTCGAAATACGTGCACGCGGGCACGCAAACCGAGGCAATGATATGTGTCTCGAAATACGTGCACGCGGGCACGCAAACCGAGGCAATGATATGTGTCTCGAAATACGTGCACGCGGGCACGCAAACCGAGGCAATGATATGTGTCTCGAAATACGTGCACGCGGGCACGCAAACCGAGGCAATGATATGTGTCTCGAAATACGTGCACGCGGGCACGCAAACCGAGGCAATGATATGTGTCTCGAAATACGTGCACGCGGGCACGCAAACCGAGGCAATGATATGTGTCTCGAAATACGTGCACGCGGGCACGCAAACCGAGGCAATGATATGTGTCTCGAAATACGTGCACGCGGGCACGCAAACCGAGGCAATGATATGTGTCTCGAAATACGTGCACGCGGGCACGCAAACCGAGGCAATGATATGTGTCTCGAAATACGTGCACGCGGGCACGCAAACCGAGGCAATGATATGTGTCTCGAAATACGTGCACGCGGGCACGCAAACCGAGGCAATGATATGTGTCTCGAAATACGTGCACGCGGGCACGCAAACCGAGGCAATGATATGTGTCTCGAAATACGTGCACGCGGGCACGCAAACCGAGGCAATGATATGTGTCTCGAAATACGTGCACGCGGGCACGCAAACCGAGGCAATGATATGTGTCTCGAAATACGTGCACGCGGGCACGCAAACCGAGGCAATGATATGTGTCTCGAAATACGTGCACGCGGGCACGCAAACCGAGGCAATGATATGTGTCTCGAAATACGTGCACGCGGGCACGCAAACCGAGGCAATGATATGTGTCTCGAAATACGTGCACGCGGGCACGCAAACCGAGGCAATGATATGTGTCTCGAAATACGTGCACGCGGGCACGCAAACCGAGGCAATGATATGTGTCTCGAAATACGTGCACGCGGGCACGCAAACCGAGGCAATGATATGTGTCTCGAAATACGTGCACGCGGGCACGCAAACCGAGGCAATGATATGTGTCTCGAAATACGTGCACGCGGGCACGCAAACCGAGGCAATGATATGTGTCTCGAAATACGTGCACGCGGGCACGCAAACCGAGGCAATGATATGTGTCTCGAAATACGTGCACGCGGGCACGCAAACCGAGGCAATGATATGTGTCTCGAAATACGTGCACGCGGGCACGCAAACCGAGGCAATGATATGTGTCTCGAAATACGTGCACGCGGGCACGCAAACCGAGGCAATGATATGTGTCTCGAAATACGTGCACGCGGGCACGCAAACCGAGGCAATGATATGTGTCTCGAAATACGTGCACGCGGGCACGCAAACCGAGGCAATGATATGTGTCTCGAAATACGTGCACGCGGGCACGCAAACCGAGGCAATGATATGTGTCTCGAAATACGTGCACGCGGGCACGCAAACCGAGGCAATGATATGTGTCTCGAAATACGTGCACGCGGGCACGCAAACCGAGGCAATGATATGTGTCTCGAAATACGTGCACGCGGGCACGCAAACCGAGGCAATGATATGTGTCTCGAAATACGTGCACGCGGGCACGCAAACCGAGGCAATGATATGTGTCTCGAAATACGTGCACGCGGGCACGCAAACCGAGGCAATGATATGTGTCTCGAAATACGTGCACGCGGGCACGCAAACCGAGGCAATGATATGTGTCTCGAAATACGTGCACGCGGGCACGCAAACCGAGGCAATGATATGTGTCTCGAAATACGTGCACGCGGGCACGCAAACCGAGGCAATGATATGTGTCTCGAAATACGTGCACGCGGGCACGCAAACCGAGGCAATGATATGTGTCTCGAAATACGTGCACGCGGGCACGCAAACCGAGGCAATGATATGTGTCTCGAAATACGTGCACGCGGGCACGCAAACCGAGGCAATGATATGTGTCTCGAAATACGTGCACGCGGGCACGCAAACCGAGGCAATGATATGTGTCTCGAAATACGTGCACGCGGGCACGCAAACCGAGGCAATGATATGTGTCTCGAAATACGTGCACGCGGGCACGCAAACCGAGGCAATGATATGTGTCTCGAAATACGTGCACGCGGGCACGCAAACCGAGGCAATGATATGTGTCTCGAAATACGTGCACGCGGGCACGCAAACCGAGGCAATGATATGTGTCTCGAAATACGTGCACGCGGGCACGCAAACCGAGGCAATGATATGTGTCTCGAAATACGTGCACGCGGGCACGCAAACCGAGGCAATGATATGTGTCTCGAAATACGTGCACGCGGGCACGCAAACCGAGGCAATGATATGTGTCTCGAAATACGTGCACGCGGGCACGCAAACCGAGGCAATGATATGTGTCTCGAAATACGTGCACGCGGGCACGCAAACCGAGGCAATGATATGTGTCTCGAAATACGTGCACGCGGGCACGCAAACCGAGGCAATGATATGTGTCTCGAAATACGTGCACGCGGGCACGCAAACCGAGGCAATGATATGTGTCTCGAAATACGTGCACGCGGGCACGCAAACCGAGGCAATGATATGTGTCTCGAAATACGTGCACGCGGGCACGCAAACCGAGGCAATGATATGTGTCTCGAAATACGTGCACGCGGGCACGCAAACCGAGGCAATGATATGTGTCTCGAAATACGTGCACGCGGGCACGCAAACCGAGGCAATGATATGTGTCTCGAAATACGTGCACGCGGGCACGCAAACCGAGGCAATGATATGTGTCTCGAAATACGTGCACGCGGGCACGCAAACCGAGGCAATGATATGTGTCTCGAAATACGTGCACGCGGGCACGCAAACCGAGGCAATGATATGTGTCTCGAAATACGTGCACGCGGGCACGCAAACCGAGGCAATGATATGTGTCTCGAAATACGTGCACGCGGGCACGCAAACCGAGGCAATGATATGTGTCTCGAAATACGTGCACGCGGGCACGCAAACCGAGGCAATGATATGTGTCTCGAAATACGTGCACGCGGGCACGCAAACCGAGGCAATGATATGTGTCTCGAAATACGTGCACGCGGGCACGCAAACCGAGGCAATGATATGTGTCTCGAAATACGTGCACGCGGGCACGCAAACCGAGGCAATGATATGTGTCTCGAAATACGTGCACGCGGGCACGCAAACCGAGGCAATGATATGTGTCTCGAAATACGTGCACGCGGGCACGCAAACCGAGGCAATGATATGTGTCTCGAAATACGTGCACGCGGGCACGCAAACCGAGGCAATGATATGTGTCTCGAAATACGTGCACGCGGGCACGCAAACCGAGGCAATGATATGTGTCTCGAAATACGTGCACGCGGGCACGCAAACCGAGGCAATGATATGTGTCTCGAAATACGTGCACGCGGGCACGCAAACCGAGGCAATGATATGTGTCTCGAAATACGTGCACGCGGGCACGCAAACCGAGGCAATGATATGTGTCTCGAAATACGTGCACGCGGGCACGCAAACCGAGGCAATGATATGTGTCTCGAAATACGTGCACGCGGGCACGCAAACCGAGGCAATGATATGTGTCTCGAAATACGTGCACGCGGGCACGCAAACCGAGGCAATGATATGTGTCTCGAAATACGTGCACGCGGGCACGCAAACCGAGGCAATGATATGTGTCTCGAAATACGTGCACGCGGGCACGCAAACCGAGGCAATGATATGTGTCTCGAAATACGTGCACGCGGGCACGCAAACCGAGGCAATGATATGTGTCTCGAAATACGTGCACGCGGGCACGCAAACCGAGGCAATGATATGTGTCTCGAAATACGTGCACGCGGGCACGCAAACCGAGGCAATGATATGTGTCTCGAAATACGTGCACGCGGGCACGCAAACCGAGGCAATGATATGTGTCTCGAAATACGTGCACGCGGGCACGCAAACCGAGGCAATGATATGTGTCTCGAAATACGTGCACGCGGGCACGCAAACCGAGGCAATGATATGTGTCTCGAAATACGTGCACGCGGGCACGCAAACCGAGGCAATGATATGTGTCTCGAAATACGTGCACGCGGGCACGCAAACCGAGGCAATGATATGTGTCTCGAAATACGTGCACGCGGGCACGCAAACCGAGGCAATGATATGTGTCTCGAAATACGTGCACGCGGGCACGCAAACCGAGGCAATGATATGTGTCTCGAAATACGTGCACGCGGGCACGCAAACCGAGGCAATGATATGTGTCTCGAAATACGTGCACGCGGGCACGCAAACCGAGGCAATGATATGTGTCTCGAAATACGTGCACGCGGGCACGCAAACCGAGGCAATGATATGTGTCTCGAAATACGTGCACGCGGGCACGCAAACCGAGGCAATGATATGTGTCTCGAAATACGTGCACGCGGGCACGCAAACCGAGGCAATGATATGTGTCTCGAAATACGTGCACGCGGGCACGCAAACCGAGGCAATGATATGTGTCTCGAAATACGTGCACGCGGGCACGCAAACCGAGGCAATGATATGTGTCTCGAAATACGTGCACGCGGGCACGCAAACCGAGGCAATGATATGTGTCTCGAAATACGTGCACGCGGGCACGCAAACCGAGGCAATGATATGTGTCTCGAAATACGTGCACGCGGGCACGCAAACCGAGGCAATGATATGTGTCTCGAAATACGTGCACGCGGGCACGCAAACCGAGGCAATGATATGTGTCTCGAAATACGTGCACGCGGGCACGCAAACCGAGGCAATGATATGTGTCTCGAAATACGTGCACGCGGGCACGCAAACCGAGGCAATGATATGTGTCTCGAAATACGTGCACGCGGGCACGCAAACCGAGGCAATGATATGTGTCTCGAAATACGTGCACGCGGGCACGCAAACCGAGGCAATGATATGTGTCTCGAAATACGTGCACGCGGGCACGCAAACCGAGGCAATGATATGTGTCTCGAAATACGTGCACGCGGGCACGCAAACCGAGGCAATGATATGTGTCTCGAAATACGTGCACGCGGGCACGCAAACCGAGGCAATGATATGTGTCTCGAAATACGTGCACGCGGGCACGCAAACCGAGGCAATGATATGTGTCTCGAAATACGTGCACGCGGGCACGCAAACCGAGGCAATGATATGTGTCTCGAAATACGTGCACGCGGGCACGCAAACCGAGGCAATGATATGTGTCTCGAAATACGTGCACGCGGGCACGCAAACCGAGGCAATGATATGTGTCTCGAAATACGTGCACGCGGGCACGCAAACCGAGGCAATGATATGTGTCTCGAAATACGTGCACGCGGGCACGCAAACCGAGGCAATGATATGTGTCTCGAAATACGTGCACGCGGGCACGCAAACCGAGGCAATGATATGTGTCTCGAAATACGTGCACGCGGGCACGCAAACCGAGGCAATGATATGTGTCTCGAAATACGTGCACGCGGGCACGCAAACCGAGGCAATGATATGTGTCTCGAAATACGTGCACGCGGGCACGCAAACCGAGGCAATGATATGTGTCTCGAAATACGTGCACGCGGGCACGCAAACCGAGGCAATGATATGTGTCTCGAAATACGTGCACGCGGGCACGCAAACCGAGGCAATGATATGTGTCTCGAAATACGTGCACGCGGGCACGCAAACCGAGGCAATGATATGTGTCTCGAAATACGTGCACGCGGGCACGCAAACCGAGGCAATGATATGTGTCTCGAAATACGTGCACGCGGGCACGCAAACCGAGGCAATGATATGTGTCTCGAAATACGTGCACGCGGGCACGCAAACCGAGGCAATGATATGTGTCTCGAAATACGTGCACGCGGGCACGCAAACCGAGGCAATGATATGTGTCTCGAAATACGTGCACGCGGGCACGCAAACCGAGGCAATGATATGTGTCTCGAAATACGTGCACGCGGGCACGCAAACCGAGGCAATGATATGTGTCTCGAAATACGTGCACGCGGGCACGCAAACCGAGGCAATGATATGTGTCTCGAAATACGTGCACGCGGGCACGCAAACCGAGGCAATGATATGTGTCTCGAAATACGTGCACGCGGGCACGCAAACCGAGGCAATGATATGTGTCTCGAAATACGTGCACGCGGGCACGCAAACCGAGGCAATGATATGTGTCTCGAAATACGTGCACGCGGGCACGCAAACCGAGGCAATGATATGTGTCTCGAAATACGTGCACGCGGGCACGCAAACCGAGGCAATGATATGTGTCTCGAAATACGTGCACGCGGGCACGCAAACCGAGGCAATGATATGTGTCTCGAAATACGTGCACGCGGGCACGCAAACCGAGGCAATGATATGTGTCTCGAAATACGTGCACGCGGGCACGCAAACCGAGGCAATGATATGTGTCTCGAAATACGTGCACGCGGGCACGCAAACCGAGGCAATGATATGTGTCTCGAAATACGTGCACGCGGGCACGCAAACCGAGGCAATGATATGTGTCTCGAAATACGTGCACGCGGGCACGCAAACCGAGGCAATGATATGTGTCTCGAAATACGTGCACGCGGGCACGCAAACCGAGGCAATGATATGTGTCTCGAAATACGTGCACGCGGGCACGCAAACCGAGGCAATGATATGTGTCTCGAAATACGTGCACGCGGGCACGCAAACCGAGGCAATGATATGTGTCTCGAAATACGTGCACGCGGGCACGCAAACCGAGGCAATGATATGTGTCTCGAAATACGTGCACGCGGGCACGCAAACCGAGGCAATGATATGTGTCTCGAAATACGTGCACGCGGGCACGCAAACCGAGGCAATGATATGTGTCTCGAAATACGTGCACGCGGGCACGCAAACCGAGGCAATGATATGTGTCTCGAAATACGTGCACGCGGGCACGCAAACCGAGGCAATGATATGTGTCTCGAAATACGTGCACGCGGGCACGCAAACCGAGGCAATGATATGTGTCTCGAAATACGTGCACGCGGGCACGCAAACCGAGGCAATGATATGTGTCTCGAAATACGTGCACGCGGGCACGCAAACCGAGGCAATGATATGTGTCTCGAAATACGTGCACGCGGGCACGCAAACCGAGGCAATGATATGTGTCTCGAAATACGTGCACGCGGGCACGCAAACCGAGGCAATGATATGTGTCTCGAAATACGTGCACGCGGGCACGCAAACCGAGGCAATGATATGTGTCTCGAAATACGTGCACGCGGGCACGCAAACCGAGGCAATGATATGTGTCTCGAAATACGTGCACGCGGGCACGCAAACCGAGGCAATGATATGTGTCTCGAAATACGTGCACGCGGGCACGCAAACCGAGGCAATGATATGTGTCTCGAAATACGTGCACGCGGGCACGCAAACCGAGGCAATGATATGTGTCTCGAAATACGTGCACGCGGGCACGCAAACCGAGGCAATGATATGTGTCTCGAAATACGTGCACGCGGGCACGCAAACCGAGGCAATGATATGTGTCTCGAAATACGTGCACGCGGGCACGCAAACCGAGGCAATGATATGTGTCTCGAAATACGTGCACGCGGGCACGCAAACCGAGGCAATGATATGTGTCTCGAAATACGTGCACGCGGGCACGCAAACCGAGGCAATGATATGTGTCTCGAAATACGTGCACGCGGGCACGCAAACCGAGGCAATGATATGTGTCTCGAAATACGTGCACGCGGGCACGCAAACCGAGGCAATGATATGTGTCTCGAAATACGTGCACGCGGGCACGCAAACCGAGGCAATGATATGTGTCTCGAAATACGTGCACGCGGGCACGCAAACCGAGGCAATGATATGTGTCTCGAAATACGTGCACGCGGGCACGCAAACCGAGGCAATGATATGTGTCTCGAAATACGTGCACGCGGGCACGCAAACCGAGGCAATGATATGTGTCTCGAAATACGTGCACGCGGGCACGCAAACCGAGGCAATGATATGTGTCTCGAAATACGTGCACGCGGGCACGCAAACCGAGGCAATGATATGTGTCTCGAAATACGTGCACGCGGGCACGCAAACCGAGGCAATGATATGTGTCTCGAAATACGTGCACGCGGGCACGCAAACCGAGGCAATGATATGTGTCTCGAAATACGTGCACGCGGGCACGCAAACCGAGGCAATGATATGTGTCTCGAAATACGTGCACGCGGGCACGCAAACCGAGGCAATGATATGTGTCTCGAAATACGTGCACGCGGGCACGCAAACCGAGGCAATGATATGTGTCTCGAAATACGTGCACGCGGGCACGCAAACCGAGGCAATGATATGTGTCTCGAAATACGTGCACGCGGGCACGCAAACCGAGGCAATGATATGTGTCTCGAAATACGTGCACGCGGGCACGCAAACCGAGGCAATGATATGTGTCTCGAAATACGTGCACGCGGGCACGCAAACCGAGGCAATGATATGTGTCTCGAAATACGTGCACGCGGGCACGCAAACCGAGGCAATGATATGTGTCTCGAAATACGTGCACGCGGGCACGCAAACCGAGGCAATGATATGTGTCTCGAAATACGTGCACGCGGGCACGCAAACCGAGGCAATGATATGTGTCTCGAAATACGTGCACGCGGGCACGCAAACCGAGGCAATGATATGTGTCTCGAAATACGTGCACGCGGGCACGCAAACCGAGGCAATGATATGTGTCTCGAAATACGTGCACGCGGGCACGCAAACCGAGGCAATGATATGTGTCTCGAAATACGTGCACGCGGGCACGCAAACCGAGGCAATGATATGTGTCTCGAAATACGTGCACGCGGGCACGCAAACCGAGGCAATGATATGTGTCTCGAAATACGTGCACGCGGGCACGCAAACCGAGGCAATGATATGTGTCTCGAAATACGTGCACGCGGGCACGCAAACCGAGGCAATGATATGTGTCTCGAAATACGTGCACGCGGGCACGCAAACCGAGGCAATGGTAAATGCAATGAAAACGAGATGACATTTACAGTATATGGCAGACCTCAAATCAGTATACAAATATGCCAAAAATGTGATGCAAGACAAGGCTCAAAAGGTGCTATAACATGAAGTATACAAAATAATCACCAAACAGAAAAAAATGTGTGAATGAAACATGAAGTATAGGCCAAAATAAGGCCACTTTTAGTTTGGACCAAGGGCCAAAAACAGAAGCAAAGAGGGCTATCAATTTATGCAAAAATGGGGCCAAATAGGGGATATAACTACAAGTGACACATGGAAGCACCAAACAATGTTGAGCCCTTCTCCAATGTTGAAGAGGGGCTCAAAATAAGCCTTATATCAGTTTATAACATGCTCAAAAACAGATTGCTCATGGGCCAAAAATAGCATGCAAAACTATGACATACAAGAGGATCATTGAAGCAAGTATATTATGGAGGGCTCAAACAGGGTTGAGCCCTTAATGAGAAGTGAAGATGAGCTCAAAATATGGCCCTTTTCAGTTAGGGACGGATCTTGAAACCAAAAATAAGTGAGGCTTAGAAATAGATCAAGAAAAAGGGTCAAAAGGGTAAAAGTGTTACTTACCCTTGAAGATTCAAACTTTTGTTGCTTCTTGGATGGATTTGCAGCTTCTTTAGCCTTCAAGAATCCTTCCTTGCTGCTGGAAATGAGATGGTGGTGGTAGAGCTTGGTGGTGTAGAAGGAATAATGGTTGGGACTTAGGGTTTTTTCAAGAGTTGAGAAGGAAGAAGATGGAGTTGGCTATGGAAGCTTGAAGGAGAGTTTTTCTAACCCCAACAAAGAAAAAGGTTTGCTTGCTATATAGGCCAAAGAAGGGGTGTAAAGGTGGGGGAAAAGGAGGGCAAAACTCCCCCACAAAATATCCCCCGGATACAGAAAATATCTGGGGGACATTGCCCCACAGCTGTAAAGTGCACAGTGCGAGGAACACGGCCGGCCTCTTACTTTTGCTGGAGGTGGCCAGCCGGCCACACGCCCTAGCCGGCCGGCTAGGGGTCAAAAGGGTCAATGTGATTTTCTGGCCGGCCAGCTACTGGGGAGGTACCCCTATGTGTGTATAACACAACCATGTGGTTAAAAATCCGAGAAAGTGGGTCCAAGGGGTTCAACATTGGCTCGGAAAGAGGGGGTCAAAAGGGTCAAGTTGAATTACTGTCCGGTCACCAACTTTTAGTGGCCTCTCATGTGTGTAGATCACAGATATGTGGTTCAAAGTTCAAGAAAAAGAGTCCAAGGGGTTCAACATTAGCCCGGAAGAAAGGGGTCAAAAGGGTCAGGTGACCTTAATGGCCGGCCACCAACTTTTAGTGGCCTCTCAAGTGTGTAGATCACAGATATGTGGTTGAAAGTTGGCAACACTAGCTCCAAGGTATTCAACATTAGCCCGGAAGTGCGAAAAACGGGCGCCGGGAGGCTCCGGAAGAGAGATAACTAGTTGCTGCTTCAATTGCTGGCCTCCCACCTTTCAGTGACCTTCCTAGTGACAAAACAGAGGTACCTGCCAAAAATGAACGAAAACCGTTGCAAAACGAATGTTCGGGAGCCAAAACACGCAGTTCGGGATCCCGAAAATGGGCTGTTAAACACCGAAAGTGGCGTTCGGCCACGAAGTGGGTTTCTCAGCCCCCAGTGTCCCTCAAAAGGGAGAAAATAAGAAACACGCCCAAAATCGGAGCAAACGGAGGTGGTTAAGCGGTCCCGAACCGAGGCACACGGCCAACGGTCCCGAAAAACCGGAAACCGGGCTCTGAAATGGGCAAAATGGCCTATGGCCACAAAATGTAGCCCACGGCCATTGAGAGATGGTCTACGGGACCTCTCCCTCCCCTCAGGAAAAGAAACAGAGAAAACTGAGTCTGGTTCGCAAACCGAGGCAAGGCACCGAAGAAGGTCTGGAAGTCCGGAGGCGGGGCTCGCAGCCGCGACTCTGAGGCCTCTGAACAAGCACAACATGCAACATCACCAAGCGCTCAATCGGTGACGTCTGAGTCTTAAGGTCGGTCAAAAATGGGGTGTCTACAACAACAGACTCAAAAGAGAAAGAAAAAGACAACGTGGACAAGACTGTGGCATCCGGGTTATCATCCCCAGGATTACCAGACTCAGACTCAGTCAAGCTGGAACCTGATTCCGACTCACAAGACTCAGTGGAATTAGATTCTGGCTCACTACCTGACTCGGTGCTACTGGACAAAAATCCCTCTTCATACCGCCAAATGAGAGAGGGTGCGATAGATGATCCAAAATAGTTGCTGGCGGGCCCGCAGCCGTTCCATTCCCGCTCACGCATACCGAGAAGTTATCCCCCAAGCACTCTTGGTCGATCGGAGGATCTGAAATTAGACATGCCAGTGCTACCCCCATTTCAAGTTCGATGTCCTCAGACTGCACTTTCTTGCACTGCTCAAACTCAGCTGATGGGTCTGTCTGCTCTTCGGCAACGTCATCCCCGGATAGGTCGAAGAAGATCTCGAAACCAGGCATGCGCTTCCTCTCCGCATTCAGCCACGGCTCTGGGAAGCCACAAAATGGAAAGTCCTCCCCCTCCCGGACGAAGCGTCCGTTCAGGGTACCCTGAATGGGTCGATGCATTAACTCAAAAGGCTTCCCCACCTTCTTTGCTTTGGCTCTCCCAGCCATCTCTTTACCTTTCCTCACCCAGTCCTCTTTGGTGAGCAGATAACCCAAGCCAAAGGTATGCGGATTGTGTGGCACTTCGGCCAATGCTGCGACGCCCTTCCGGCCGCTCTTTCCCAATCCCATCCCGGGGATGTGTTGAAGCTTGTTCATCAGGTATACAGATTGAGCACTGACATACACTCTCTCATTAACAGCCATGATGTTCTGCACAATTTGGGCCTCAGCCAAAGTAAGCCCTGATAAGAACAAATCCTCCGTGCCATGTTCGATTTCCAAGACTGGTGTAGACACTTCTGGCGGTGGATGGATTGACGAATTCCCAAAAACAATAGCTACTCCTTTCCCGTGAGGCTACTTCAACATCTGATGCAAGGTGGAAGAGACTGCCTTGACCTGATGCAACAACGGTCGCCCCAAAAGTAGGTTAAAGGTTGCGGGAACGTCCAAGACATGGAATTCAATGTTGTGTTGTCCTGGACCAACCTGGGTCTGAATTTTGATAGTCCCCATCACCTCCCTGCTCGTGTTATCATAGGCTCTGATCACTTGAGTAGTTGGCACGACGTCCGCGGGCTTCAACCCGATTGCATATGCCGTCCTTGACGGGCACACATTCATAGCGGATCCCGTATCGATAAGAACCACCGATACCCATTTGCCTCTACATTCCACCGAGATGTAGAGAGGTTTATTGTGATTTGCGCCTTCAGGCTGTAGTTCTTTGTCAGAAAAGGTCAACGTCGGGGAACCTCCTCTCGGAAAAACCAATCCAACTAGCTGCTCCGGCGTGGTGTCTATAGAAAGCTTGGCCTTGTCCATGGCTGAAAGGACAGCCTGCCTGTGTACTCGTGATGCCATAAGCAGTCCCCAGATGGAGATATCTGCTTGTATCTTCTTTAACTGCTTCAGTACAGCCTCTTCTTTGATTTTCTTTTCTTTCTGTCTCTCAGCTTCCTTATCCTTTCCGGATGCTTCTGGCTGGTCTAGGTGCGGGGGTTTGAAATACCGCCCACTTCTTGTCATATGATCGACCACGCCGATATACCAGGTATCATCTGGCTGGTTACTCCCCCAATCTTCATCTGTGTGGGCGAGACATAAATCATCGCCTTCCCACCACATTCCGTCGGCGGTCGACAGACACCTGTCCGACCCCGATATGATTGTACTCGCAGTACATTCAGCCCACATGCCCACAGCGTCTTCTGTTCCTGTGCCCACAACACTTTCGGCCCCTTCACAGGCTTTTGCCTTCTTGATTCTCTCAAGATCCCAAAACTTTTCTTGTTCTGACTGCATCAGTGCAGTTTGTGGTTCAACTTTCTCTGTATCCCCAATGCTCAAGTCCCGAGTGAAATTCTTCATACCGACGCTCTCCGGCAATGTATTCTGACTTCCAGCCCTTCTGGCCACAATTGATACTCTCGCCCCTGCCGGGCCCTATTCTGGTTGGAAGTCTTTCACAATATCCGGTTGATCATCCAGCCATCCGGTAACCTCTGCCGATTCGTCATAAACAAACTAGTTGACTGTCGCGCCCCCTGATTCTTGGTCATCGAAAAACTGTAGGTTGGCAAAGTCCTCTTCTACAGCCGCCACATCATCTGTTCCCTGCTCAAATCTATCCCCCTGGATCACACACAGTTTTGCTTTCTTCGGCAATTCTACACTTGGCTTAGACTGGCCTACTGACAGGATGTAATCACTCGGATCATAGGCTTCCCCAGCAAAGTTCCCAGATTGCTCAAACCCTGATTCAACAGCTCCATCTCCCTCTGCAATCTCTCCCGTACCGTCTTCAACAGTTGCCACCATTGGCTCAGGTTGGGTTGTGGAGGTGCCCAGCATGCACAAAAAGTCAGTGTAGTCAGGGAGGAACACCTCCAGCTTAGGGAGATGAGACGGGGTGATATAGATGCTAGGATCGTAAGACACGACCCCAGTCTGGATAAAGTTGATTCTTTTGGGAGGTGGAGCTTGGTTGTGTGTAGGGAGTGGGTTGGTTGTGACATTGGGTCTTTCTAGTGGAAAAATCACCTGTTTGTCAACAAGATCTTGAATCTCGTGACACAATCTGAAACATTGGTCGGTGTCATGACCGTGTTGTTGGTGATATGCGCAATATTTGGCTGGGTTGTGAGAGGGGAGAAGTGAGTTTGGTAGTGGCCTCGGCTCCAGGGGTTTTAGATGCCCTTTCCTGATTAATACCCCTAGAGCCTTGGACAAGGGCATGTACAATGGGGTGAAGGTCCTTTGGCCTCTAGGTTGGTATTTGGTGGTCTGTGTATTGCTTCCGGATGCACCGGAGAAAGGTGCGGCTGCCATGGGTCTTGGAAGGGGAGGGGGAATGGTGGTGACCATGCTGACTTCCGAAGTCCTTGTAGTTGCAGCGCCACTCGGGCTTGCATTGTTGTTGCGGTTAAAGGTTCTTCTGGGCTATTCCTTATCCTAGTCAATCAGACCCTGCTTCATTGCATCTTCAATTTGTACCCCCTTCTCATGCAAATCAGAAAAGGTGGGAAAGGGGAGTACAATCATCTTTTGCATCAGTTTTGGCTGGAGATTGCGCACAATCATCCTGATCTGGTCCTTGTCGGTGGGCCTTAAAGTCATCATTGAGGCCTTCGCCCTTCACCGGGTCACGAAATCTGAGAAACTCTCTTTGTTCTCCTGCCTTGTTGTTTCGAGATCACGAGTTGTAATCTCAATTTGGGTGTTGTAAGAGTATTGCGCAACAAAGGCCTCAGCCATTTCATCCCAACTCCGCTTGACATTATCCTCCAACTTCGCATACTAGATAGCGGCCACGCCTGACAGGGTCCGGCCAAATAGCGAAAGCTTCTGGGGTCTGGTGAGGCCCATTGGCCGTAATATATCTGAGAATAGCCGAAGGTGGACCATGGGATCACCTGATCTGTCGAAGCGATAGATATGCGACATTTTGAATCTATCCGGCAACGTTACAACCACGTCGGTATATCCGTCCTCGATATCTGGGATAGCCTTTACCTCTTGGGATTTTTTAAACAACTTCTCAAGCTTCCACAATTTCAGTGTTGTATGGTCTACCTCAAACTCGAAAGGAGAGTCCGGTTGATTGACAGGCATAGGTGCCTTAGATAGCTGGGGCAGAATTGGGAGCGAAGCTGGCCCCGTTGGTATGTCCATATCTGCTTGGGCATTTGGTGCCTCCTCGGGTTCTGGGATTCCCAGTGGGATAGGAACCGGGTGTGAAGCAGATGCTCTGGTTTGTTGTTGCAGCCTGGCAATTCATTCTGCCTGATGGGCCATGATCTCGGCCTGTTGTTTGGCAAACTCATCCCGACGAACAGCGTCCTGCTGCATGGCTCTCATGTTTTCTTGCGTCTGACGCATCATTTCCTCAACTCCTGTCGGTGTCGCCATACTGCCCTGATTTGTCTGAACTATTGGTAGGTCTATTTCTATAGCAACAATTGGGATCTCAATCTGACTGTCCACTGATGGGGTGATCCACTACTCTGGCAACCTCTGCTCAGATACATTGCGTTTCCTTGGTCTTTGCCTGATAACCGGGGGTAGAGAGTGGAACACTGGTTGTCCGTCAACCAGATCCTCGGATCGATTGAGTCGGCGACCTCTTGTCCAGAGTGCTTGGGGAATATCTACTTCGTCGGAAGTAATTGTGCTAAAACTGTCCTAGTAAAAAGATAAATAAAGCAATAAGGAAATAAATAAACAGATAAACGGACAACATATCAACTTAAAGTAAATGCACAACACACAGCCGGGCATAACAACACACGGTCGGTAAGCTGAACACACACTGTCCTTAATCACTTATCATTATCCCTGAATCACTGTCCCCAAAGACTGAATTTGATACCCGCAAATAACTGATTTTCAAACACTAACTGATGCTCGCAGGCCTGATGCCCCAAACTTGCAAACTGATACATGCAACCCCTATAGAGACACACTCTGACAGCACATAACAGATAATTGAGAGCCAAAACACCCCTATGTTGGGGGAGGGTTTCCCTGTCCTATTTTGTCAGGAGCTAGGGTTTCACTATGCACGCAGCGGTTTCAAACAACCTATATCAGGTAAGCAACCTGTCCTAGTTTGGGATGGTCACTATGGATTCCGAATATGCACTAGGTCGAATGGTAGAAAAGGGTGCCCCGGTAAAATCGGGGTTTGTGTTCCCATACTGGCAGAGCCCATAACTGGTCAGCCTTATGGTCATGCCTTGACAAGACAAGCCTCCGGCAAACCGTTCAGGAATAGCAGATGGCAAACACAGTGTCCTAGGCGCACCAATGCAAATGCAATGCAAAGAAACACATAAGTGTAGTCAAAACAAGATATTATGAGTTCGAGTCAAGTTCTCTAAAAGTTCCCCAGCGGAGTCACCAGAAACTGTAGACGTCCCCGAACGCCCCGGGAGGGTGAGTCCCGTTCTGTTCATATTGGGGTTCACTAAAGTTCGGACTCACAAATTGTCACGGTTCTAAATCTGAACCAAAGAGTCCAAATCCGGCAAATCGTTTTGAGAAAACAGATTTTGAAAGAAGTGCCAAACATGGACTGCTTTGCCAGATACAGAGTCGCCACCTAAATGTTTTATTTTGGGAAAATTTAGGAAACCCTGACTCATTTGCCTAAGGCCACGTGTCCGTCATCACCAAAGTTGCCTCGGCTCGGGAACTTGGGTACGATTGGGGAAGGTCACTTCGTGAGCACCCCCGCTCGCCCGATCAAAGATCGGCCTCTACTAACCATGATATCTAGTTTTGAAAACTTTATGCGTTCTTATTCCGGTTATTAGCCTAGATTTACTATGCGATGCACACAGCATACAAGTATAGACCGGGTCGCCTGAATTGGAACAAAACATTTCATGTTTGGTTATTTGAAAATGGTTTGATGGTGCTACCCGCAAGTAGGCTAAGACATAGATTTGCCACCCTCGGGTGGGCTTAGAAAACATGATTTTGCCACTATCTATTGGGCTTAAAACTCACAGTCAATGCATTTATTCCAATTCAAATAATCCAACCTTCACCCGTAGGCATTCAGGCAGTTATATCACATAAGCATATAGCCTCATGGTAAGCATGCTATCATGGAAGTCACTCACACACATGCAAGGATGCTAAAGCATAAACACTTACCGAGTACTCCAAGCCAAAACAAAAGCTATGTTAGAAATCCATGCATGATCCTAACTATACAGAAATGCCTAATGCAACACATGCAAAATGCAACTAAGATAGGCTCGGCTATTCTAAAGATGGCATGTGAAATGCTACAACTAACATGTATTCAACTTGGAATTGAGATACAAATACAGTTAGTATGATGCGCCGAGCCCGGTGCATGCAAGACAGATGAATGAATGCAAACATGCTATCATACTGTATGCTAATTGAAACATGCCCTAATCTAACCATCATAAGCGGGTAAATAAAAGGGAGAAAGACGTGGGGTTGGAAGACATACATCACACACACGCACACTTATTACAACATTGCCCTCGCGCAGAGGGTCTGAATAAATAATACAGTCCCAAATGAATAAATAATACTGTCCCGAATAAATACAGAATCCTAATTAATTAACAAACTAATCTAGGAAAGCAGTAAATTGGCACGCAAATCCATGGACCGCCTCAGCTCTGTTCCAAATGATGAAGGATGCATGCTCGGGTTGCCTTGTGCAGAGAATCCCTTGTGATGCCCCGGTTTGCCTCTGTTTCCAATTATTCTTGGGATGCGTGCCAGGCTCCGGAAGGTTGCTGATTCCTGATTTGGTGTAACAGAGAGCAACAAAGGGGCATGGCAAAGTATTTTCACATATGCATGCGTGACCACTCTTCAGGGAGTGTAGTCCTCGATCCTCGTGCCACCAATCAGGCATCTCGGTGCATGATGGCCGAGGAGTTGATTTGCACGACTTAATATGAAATGAATGCACATATGGACACAACAAGGCCTAAACTCCATCATGGGTAATCCGGAATGTCGGCGACAAGGAATTGAGACACGTTCCGTCACTTGGAGTACGAAACGTCCCTCGTTTCCCGTGCTTGGGCTAACTCCTATCCCAAGCACTATGCAATATGCATGACATGCATGAATGCGATCCTAATATGCATCCTAGCATACACAATGCTATGAAATGGCAAACACAATGCACGATGTAATGAGGCATACACAATGCTCTAACATACAACCTTGCATACACAATGCTATGAAATGAAATGGCATCACTACAACAAGTTGGGCCTTCAATGAAGAAATTTTTTTGTCTCCAAAGAGCTAATTTCGTCACTATAGATATTTGTGAGGAAATATTTTCGTCACTGGTTTCGTCATTGAATGTTTGTCACTAAAAACCACCGTGACGAAAAATAATTTCGTCACCAATGAGATTATTTCAGTGACGAAATTTTTTGTCACCAATAAAATAACATTTTGTCGCCAAAAATTCTCATTTTCGTCACTAAATAGTTATTCAGTACCATATTTATAACTTTAGTTGACGAATAAATTTGTCACACATGTTGATCATTGATGAGGAAATAATTTCGTCACAGTAAGATGTAAAGGTGACAAAATTTTTTGTCTCCAAAAGTCATTCATGGGTGTTGAAACATATTTCGTCACAAATATATATATACGTGACGAAATTTTTAGTCACCTAACAATAAAATGAACCAAATATTTCATCTATAAGCTATAATAAATTTTGTCACAAAAAATATTTATTAGCGACAAATAATCACTTTGTCATAATAACAAGTACAAATGACAAAAAAAATTCGTCACTGAACTTGTTCCATATTTTATATTCCAATTTAAATTATTATTTCACAAATATCCCTGCTCATATTTCAATAGTCTTTTCAATGTATTAATAAATCCACTAGCCATTATACACTATTCCACAAAAAAATTCACTAAACAATTTATATTATAAATGAAAATATATCCATCAAACAAATGAATTTAATAATCCATCAAAAACCATCATAGCAAATTCCAAAATGAACTAACGTTGAGTCCAAAAATAAAAATAACACTCGATCTTGATTTGCAACTAGAACTCAGTATCAGTTTAAGAAAAAAAAATTCAACAGTTGATCTTCATTTGCAAGTATGCTTCCAAACGTCATCAAAAACCAATCTGCAAAGAAAATAAATAAGGAAAACGTTAATATATTATCAATTACATCTAAACTCATATATAAATAATTTTATTTTATAAACCAATTTAGTAGAAATGCATATAACAATTCAAAACTTCAAAGAGTTAAGGTGATCTTTGATGATAAAGCAACACGGATAACATAAGATGCCAAAAAATTGTAAGAATACCATATATCACTATCACTAATGGCAGAATATATATAATAGCTCCAAAATAAATGTAACATTGAGGTACATTTGATTCACGACAATGGACCGATGACTTCTTCAATGAGGTAAATTTGCTAAGTGAAATTCAACACAAGAAGGGAGGCTCTATTTACACACCACTTTTCCTCTCAAGACAAATCATTAGTTAGTTTATTTTTTTTTACAATTTTAACCTTAAGTAAAATGACTACAAAGACAAGTTATGGTGCACACCGTTTATATAATTAGCATAAAGGACAATAATAAATATAATACTCATCAACAAGCAAGTCGAGACCTTTCTCTCTCTCTCTCTCTAGATTCAGGAAGCGAGGGAAATCAAAGGACAGACGCAACTTCGTAGAAGCAATATCAGAGAATTGTTAAAATCGAGATTTATGTTGAATCCTATCCTTACAGGTACTCGAGAAATGTTGTTAGACTCTGGTTTTCTACTTTAAATGTCATTGTATCTATCTATGCATATTGCATATGTATGTATTTCTATTATAAAAATGAGTGCAAAATCTTTACCATCATATGGGTTTCATATCTGTATGTTGATTTCACAGTTTTTGGTGGGTAAACTTTATTCTTTAATGTTCTGTCAAGTCCTAAAAAAATGTGTATGAATTTCCATTTTGAGTTGGGGAAACAACTTGTAATCTGTTTGGATTGTGGGTGATAAAAAGAAAAGAAATCGTTGCAAGTGATTGTGTTTTTCACCATATGTTTGGATGGGTAAGCAAGCAAAACATGTGGGAAAGGGTTATGGGTGACATTTTTTTTGTTTGAATTTTGGGGGGCAATTACTTTTGGTGAGAAATGAAATAACCAAAATAAGAGAGTTGTTTTTCTTTGTTTTTGGTCCTCACAATTTCTCATGATTTCTGACCAAATCATCCTATCCAAACAGAGTGTTATGTCTAATATCTGGTGGTTGTGTTTGATTTTTTATTTTTATTTTTTGAAATTATAGGTAATTGGAGATGTTTCATTTTGATTATTGTGTAGGTGTTGATTATTTTGGCACTGGTTAATAATCTGAATATTTAGGGGACTGAGCTGGTTCTTGGTCCCTGGAAAATGAGTTCTGAATTGGGTTAGTGTATGAATAGAGATAATGAGCACCAAATTACATAGCCCATTTCTGCGGTTTCCTCTTCAACACTCTGTAAATAGAAGAAACAATGGCAATTTAGTTTATCTAGACAAAGTAAAACTACCCAAGAGGGCTTTCAGCAAGTGTAAATGTGCAAAGCAAAATCATTGGGTTTTTCAGGGGATTAGGTTTTCTCATTGTTTTGGAAGAAATGTGGAGCTGCAATTGAAGAACCTAGGGTTGAGAGGTGGGTTGATTGTGAAACATGTAACAAAGCCCTTTTATGCGGACAAAGCTCTGGTTAGGTCTTTGGTTCGGTTGTGGGAAGAAGGGTTACTTTTAATCAGGTGCTCTATTTTTTTTGCTGTGATATCTTGGGTGTGCTTATTGGTTTGGTATGGGAAGGCAAAAGCCAAGACTTTTGTTGAAGCGAAGCTTTTACCTTCTGTTTGTTCGGTTTTGCGCGAGTATATTCAGCGCGAGCTTGATTTTGGTAAGGTTCAGCGAATTTCACCCTTGAGCATTACCTTGGAGTCTTGTTCAATTGGGCCTCATATTGAAGAGTTCTCTTGCGGGGAGGTTCCTACTGTAAAACTACAAATTCTTCCATTTGCAAGTCTGAAGAGGGGGAAGATTGTGATTGATGCAGTTTTGTCTAATCCAAGTTTTGTTGGTTGTGCAAAAGAAGAATTATACCTGGTTAGGAATACCTTCTACTGACGGTAGTCTACAAAGGCACTTGTCAAGTGAAGAAGGAATTGATCATTGTACGAAAATTAGGAGGATTGCTAGAGAGGAAACAGGTGCTCAGTTTGATAAAGAGAGAGATGACGCAGCTAAGGAAGAACTTGAACTCATTTTGAAACTAATACTATAAAACGAGACAAGCTTTGGGATTAGCTTAGTATGTGAACAAATCACGCTACATTTTCAACGGTAAACAAGTCAAACTTGAACTCATTTTGAAACTTGTTCATTTTTCAAGCTAAATTTGAACAACCAACTACTTGGCATGACTTCGCTTGTTTATAGCCCTATAACATGAGCACTAGGCAAGCAAATGAATAAAGCATTCACAATCTAAAAAAATATTCATCAACAACATCAAGTTTCAAAGCTTGAATACGAATTGGCTAGAACATCTGAAGAATGAGAAACAGATAAAACTATAGTATCTAAAGTAAGTTACAAAAGAAGTGGCAATTCCTATCATTGGTAGAGATAGACTAGAATAGCATACCTAGAACTTCCAGAGCTACTGCTTCAACTGATTATTCAGCTCTCCCTGCTGAGCCACACATGCTCCAAAGTCATAGAAACACCAAATATTAAGTGCATGTTTGTGTATCCAAGCCAAATCGCCATGTAACAGATAGTAGCGCACGACCCAACAAGCCGCAGAAGTTGGTTGCAAAAACCAGAACACGTGACTAACACAAATTACTGAAATCATTAGTCCCCATTCACACACACAAACAATAAATAAATAAATAAATACAATCCAACAGAAAATCTGTATTTTACAAGTTATAATGGTTGATTTCATCTCAACTTAAACCCTTTGTTTTAACTAGATTCATGGCTTTTATTCCTTTCTTCAAGTTGTATTTCTCAAGTCTACATTGAAGGACAAAACCACCACCACCGACTCCTACATTGAACCTCTCAGTTGGTTCAGTAAATCAAATGGAAACAATCATGGGCAATTGAGATTAGCATTGGTAGCACATCATGAGCCATGAACCAAAGAAAGATTTTTAACTCAAAAGGGAGTTTCCTGTTTAAAATCAAAGAAAATTTTTGATGCTTTCATAATACAAGCCAAAGCAGAGCTGATAAACAAATGGAATGGTAAATGAAGATGATGAAGTAACAAATTATGTTAGATAGCCTAAGTGACTATTAGTTAGTTTAGGCGTCAAATTATGTTAGTAGGTTGCAGAGGGATAGAAGTAGCTTGAAAAAATGGACTAGGCTGTGGCAAAAGGGAACTACGCTGTGGAATGACAGCACTAGACTGTGGACCTGCAGAATTGAGCTGTAGAGTTGGAGGCTGCAGGGCAGCATACCTGGGCAGCAGGACAATAAAACTGGGCTGCTGGACGGAAAAACTAGGCTGCAGAGTAGCAAAACCTGGGTGAGCAGTAAAACTGAGCTGTACAGAACCGGGCGGTTTAGAAGTATGTCTAAGCAGTAAGGATCAAGATTTGCATATTTATTTTAATAGTACGTTGGTTCTATTTTTTTTTAAATCTATTGTGATGTATCTATTTATTCTTGCAGTTCATAGGATTCCTCGAGCCATACATAGAGGATGGCCACTCAAAAGGATGGAAGCACTAGCTTTACTGAAGGAGATATACTCTTGGCTTCCTCAATATGTAAGAGCATGCCTTCTAATTCAATGCTAAGTGAGTGATGTTCTAGTTTTTTTTTTCTAAAATTAATATATTATTAGTATATTATATATGAATGAAGAATCTAATTCAACAATACTATTGCTGATGATGGAGCCATATATGGTGTTGGGTCGATACTTCAGAGAATAATTTTGAGGGAGCTAAAATGATGAATTTGATGATGACGTATTGATGAAGATGAGAGTGATTGGGAATTCTGCTCCAAAGAATGATGCTTTGGAAAGTATATCTTTGCAGGCCATTCTATTTTATGGGTTCCTATCGGACAAAGATTGCATAAAATTACTCATTAAATTTAAAAAGAATCAAATGTAGATAAAAGAGTCAACAAGAAAGTTGCTCCAATTTGCATTTGAACAAGCAAGAAGAACCTTATCAATTAAGCATTATAGTCCCACCATGATTCATGAGATTTGATCATATCTGGTAATTTAAACAGTAAATACGAATGTGAAACATCTCATCAAGGCTTGTTAGTCTCACTGTTTCTAAGAAACAACAAAGTCACCAGCAGCAGGTTGTAGAGTTTGCACATATTCTATTCTCTCGTTATAATTAGTTATGGTGATTTATATGATAACTGTCTTAAGCAGGAAGAAATTGCAATTAAAGAAACTTGTTTCCTTATTAGCTGCACCAAAAACCATTGGCCGAGCCTCCTCATGTACTTAGGACAAGCAAATACAATCAACACTCTTTAATTAAGCAAAGCATTGTGAAAATTTAGATAATAGCATGCAAATAATCAAATATCCACTTAAACAAGAAAACAATCAAAATAAGGAAGTTGAAAGAAAGATCAGCATATGGATCTACACAATCACAATTCACATAATACCAGCTAATGGATTTTGAATGCACTAGTTAAGAACAAAGCCACTGTTTTAGCAAATGTAATTCAAATGTTGAACTTATGATCATAAAATTGCTACTATCTTGCCAGCAAAACCAACAAGAAGATAAGCAATACACTCCTGAATAACTGTAATTTACTCAGATGAAAACAAATTTGAGTAATAGTACTTGTCTACTAATCTAAAAAAGATATTTGTCAATGTCCTTATCATCACTAAATTAAATAACTATTCCTGTTAGAACTTACAAGTTCCATGAAGGACCCTCTAACAAACTACATTGGTTTAGTTCCAATAAAATGTGAAAAGCTTGTATGTATGAGATAAAAATCACAATCATTGGGTGTACTTGCTTGCAAATGAGATGGCCAATCTACATGTTTGACAAACCAATTGAAAACTCAGTGTATACTCCATTTATGAATCTATCAAACATCCTACTATCCCCTAAATTCTGCTTAAATACATATATGCATTAATCACCTATGGAATTAATTGATTTGGTTTCACCCTCACAACATAGATTTAAGCAAAAGTCTCAATTAAACAACAGTAAAGGAATTGAAGAATTCAGATAAGAGCTCACTGTAAATACCATAATAGCACGGGAAAGGGCGAGAAACCCATACTTAGCCACGCCTTTAGATAACCTAATAAACATATTGGCAACCCCTTATGGACGTACATAAAATTCATTTATCTAGAATTTATATGTGCCCTTGATCTTTGTTTTTTAGTAAATTTGCTACATTTAATGTTTCCTGTTAATTGCATATAAAGCAAATAACATGAACGAGTCATTAACTTAACAAGTCTATATTCAAGCATGCATTTCTTCATAACCAATCCAAAGAAATAATATATGAGACACTGCGTGTCTCAGTAGTTTTCAAAATTAGGGAAAACAACGAAATTAGTTTCGAAAATTAGGGAAAACAAAGATAGAAAAACAGAGAATGAGTAGTAGGTTACACTAGAAAAGAATGTGATGAGTACTGGTGGTGCTATCTATGGTTGATATGGTTTTTCCAATCCCAAGTGAGACCAATGTTAGTCAAACATATATAAGAGTGATATGCATGGGCAACCTCAACCATAAAGTAAATGGTGGCTTTTGGGTATAGCATATTTATATATGCATTAACTACTTTCAAAAGCTAAGTGAATCAGAAAAGAATCCAAATGTGGCAGTTTTCTGTTATATCTCTATTAATTTGACTACAAATCATTAAAAGGTTGAAGATTTTGTTTTATTTTGATAGGAATATTGTATCATCAGAATTTGGCAATTAATTGAATGAATCTAGATTGATTAACTGAACTCTCTCAGCTAGCTTTTTGCAAATTACAACATATAAATATGTAGTATCATTTGTTTTTTTAGAGAAAGAGTTGTATAAATCATCCTTGACAAATAAATAAACAAATAAAAAAACTAACAACCAGAAAGATTTTTGCAAGGTCAAAACCATCAGTGTTCAAATGGTTACTATTGCAACCACCACAGGAGAAAACTGTTGTTAACTTTATTGTAAAATAACTAAAAGATTAGTTTATTATTTATTTATTTATTATTAAGAGGAGTTACAAGTCTTCATGATATCTCTCATTCAAAATGGTTGAAAAAGGCGAATTGTGGTGGCTTGTCTTTTTAAAATTTTATCAATACATTTTTTTTTTTTTTGGTGTTATGCACATGACTATACAGCACATTTCCACATTGTTTCCTCATCACTTTGTAATTGCTCATTTATTTATATTTTGATTTCTCAGTAGTTATTTGAAATATAAGAGTTTTTTTTAAGAGTTAGTTAAAAAGTTAATTTATTAGCTAAATTTATAATCCTACAATTTTCTCAACAATTATAGATCTAAATAATCACAGTAAACAAACAAAGAAACATCTAATCTTGTTGAATCCACAAGCTCAGATGCAATGCATACATATAATAGCTTTGGAAACTCCTTTGCAAAGGCTTAGCCGATGGTGACATCAACAAATCCCAGAGGCGATTCCTAGTCAATTTTGTCAGGTGGTGTGGTGATGGGCTTAATGTATTTTTTCGCACAAAAAATTCTAATCAATTCACTGGGAGAATCTTATCTGTTCCTAAGCTTGTTTAAGTCTATAAAATGTTTCATTTCACAAAAACCAATTATCTTAACCAATTTTGTCCTAAATTTGTTTGTATTTTTACTAGTTTGCAGATATTGTAAAGATTGTTGGCAAGACCGAATATCATCGTTTAATATGGTTTCCAAAACCTAGATAGAATATTTTGAAAGCAAATCACAAATAACTTTAATCTAACAAAATTTTCTTTATGCAAATATCGAGCCACTTTAAGCATCTATAGTTTCCTTGTCCATAGAATATTTTGAAAGCAAATCACAAATGCTTCCAATATATACTCTCAACACACAAATTCACATTTATTTCTTACACGGTTCCATTTATTTGGTTTTGCTATTATAAGTGTGTGTATATAACACATGTAGCTAAAAAACTAAACAAAGGCAAATTAGGTGGAGAAACACCTTTTTTTTCCATAACATTCAAGATTGAATGAAAGATTTCTGCATACTTGAATTTGAAATTAACGAAATCCCTAGCATCAAAATTCAAAAGACTTGCAATCATTTTCTCATACTTTCTCAGCAATCAAACAGTTGTAAAAACAAAAATTGGGTTTCCAGAAAGAGATAGATACCTTCCAACACAATCCCTGAGAATCTGCTCGGTTTTCTCACACTTTCTGATGAATTTGCCAGGCTCAACTTCTTCGGTTGTGCAGTGCGATTTGACGATGTTTATGGTGGAGCATCGATCGTCAGATCTAGGGTTTGAATTATCCTCTTCTGTTTCGTCCTTCTTCCACACCCAACCCATTCCAGATTCAAGATTGCAAATCACAGTTGCACTTGCAGTATTGAATTCAAATGCTGGCATCTATGGAGGAGGTAATTAAATATCGGCCAATTAGGGAAAACAAAGATAGAAAAACAGAGAAATTGAGTGTGAAAGAGAGGACCCATACCTGAAAAGAGAAAAAATAGATAAATAATCGAATAAGTGACGCCGGCGGCGCTGATGATTGCTCAGAGGAGAATACGGTGATGTCGGTGGCGGCACTGAAGGAGGAGAATGGGTGATGTCAGTGGCGGCGCTAAAGGAGGAGAACAAGCTGAAGGAGGAGAAGGGGGGGTTGAAGGCAATGTTTTGCAAGAGAGAAATGAAAGGAAAACTGAAGCACCCAAAAACAAAAAAAGGGGGATAATTAGTGGGTTCTTTTTTTCATTCCGTCAATATCTCTAAGTTTTGCTCCAAAATTAATTTTTTCACCAAAAATTTTAAAATATTAAGATTATTGACAACGAAAATATATTTCTCATTAAATAGTTTTAAAATATTTAAAATTAATTTTTTTAAAATATTTAAAATTAATTGTGACGAAAATATATTTTTCACTAATAATTTTAGGATAAATTAAAAACACAACCCTTGAGGTTTGTTTGAAATATAAATTGCTCCCTGTGATTCTAAAAATTACATCCCGCCCCCTAAGGTTTTTAATTTCATAATGAATAACACCTTTTATTAATAAAACATCAAATTAATTAATAGTTTTTAATGATGTTAAAATTTTATTTTAATTAATAATTCAGGTAATTTTATTATTATATAGGGCAGTGGTTAAGAATTTTATTTTTTCAGTTAATTCTAATAAATAAAAAAATTTGACAAGGGGGTATTTGTAATTTTTCAAACCACAGGAGACTATCTGTATTTTAAGTAAATTTCAGGGAGTGCATTTGTAATTTATTCATAATTTTATAATTGGTGACAAATTTTTTTCTCACCAAAAATCACAAAAATTTGGCGCTACCCAAAAAAATTAGAGGAAAATCTTTAGTGACGAAATTTAATTTTTCCTCAACTAAAAAGAAGTATTTATTGACGAAAATAAATTTTGACACCTAATATTTTTACTTTTTTATTATATGTGACAAAATTTTATAATTCGTCACGGATTATTCTTATTTAGTGATGAAATTTATTTTCTTCACTACTTTTCATCACCATAGGTTACTTAAAGAGCTAAGTAACTTGTGCTTTGTTCAAAGAGAGAGAGAGTGAGAGAGAGAGAGAGAGAGTGGAGAACTAATAAAAAAAAAAGGAAAAAAGGTTAGTAGTCTATTTTTTTTCATTACCGCCCAATATGTCAAAATTCTCCCTCCAAAATTAGTGACAAAATAATTTCCTCACTAAAAAGTTTCGAAATATTAAAAATTATTAGTGACCAAAAATATATTTCTCACCAAATGATCTTAAAATATTTAAAATCAAGTTTCTCAAAAAATATATATATATATATATTAGTGACGAAAATATATTCCTCACTAATAATTTTATAATTGGTGACAAATTTTTTTCTCACCAAAAGTCTCAAAATTTTGGGAATGCACACATAAACACAACAAGACCGAGACTCCATCATGGATAATCCGGAGTGTCGGTGATTGGGAATTGAGACACGTTCCGTCACTCGGAGTACGAAACGTCCCTCATTTCCCGTGCTTGGGCTAACTCCTATCCCAAGCACAATGCAATATGCATGGCATGCATGAATGCAATCCTAACATGCAACCTAGCATACGCAATGCTATGAAATGGCACACACAATACACGATGTAATGAGGCATACACGATGCTCTAACATACAACCTAGCATACGCAATGCTATGAATTAGAATGGCATACGCAATGTATAATGGACTTACACTGAGTGGACCTCAGCCACACTCACATCAGTAGCCATTAGGCGAGAATGGGACTATCGAAATGCGTGCACACATGCACGCAAACCGAGGACCGATCCTAGGCATAACATGCAACTCTAACAAGGCATGGCAAGGCATGGAATATGGCATACAAGTATGTAGATTCCAGCACTAAAATATGATGCCAAATGGTCTCGAATTATGGAAATATGGCACCCGATGCATGAGATGAACCCCGAAACTCGAAACTAGGCACATGGAATGACTTGTAGCTATACAAAGCATGCATTATTTGATCATGAAGCATGAAGACGGAGCCAAGGCAGTCCCAAAACATGGACATTTTCAGTTCAAAGCATGGCAAAAAGATGTTAGCAAGATGGACTAAAATAGCATGCAATTTTGACTAGCAAACATGGTTTACATGGAAAGTATAGGATGCACATGGATCTCACCAAACCAGCAAAAATCAGTGAATAAAACATGTGAAAATAGGCCCAAATAATCACTGATATGCAACCATGGCATGCAAAAATGATGAGTTATTTTAGAGGGCCATGCAAGGAGTCATTAAGCACATGCAAGATAGACATTTGGAATGGCATAAACAACTATGAAAATCAAATATGGTAGTCCCAAAACTCACCAAATTGACCCTAGAAAGTGACTCCAAAGCATGCAAGATAGGGTCTCTTTGGAAGGCCAAAATGACCACCAAACAAGTCAAGGTGAGAGGGGGTCACCCCCCTCTGATTTGGAAGCTCAAAATAGTGTCTTAGCCACTGAAAATCCACTGGATTTCGGTGTCTAGAAGGCCAAACAAAGCATACAACAAGGGCTTAGGTGTAAGGCTCAAAACAGGAGACAATCAAGCATACAAAGAAGCATATGACTTCAAAAAAAAAATTGAACCTTAAACAAACTTGAAGATGAGATTAAAACAAGATATTTTTCAGTTTATGACATGTCTCAAAAACAAACACAAGTAGGGCTAATCTATCATGCAAAAATGGCCCTAAAAGAGAGAATAGAGACAAGGGACAGAAGCTGGCCTCAAACAGTGAAGAGCCGTTCAACAAAGTTGAAGAGAGGCTAAAAAAAAGGCACTTTACAGTTTATGTCAAGCTTCGAAAATAATCACATGTAGGCCTAAAATATCATGCAAGAAAAAGGCCTAAAAGAGGGATAAAGAGACAAGTGATAGCTTCTGGCCTCAAACAGAAGAGAGCCCTTCAACAAAGTTTAAGAGGGGGTCAAAATAAGACATTTCACATTTTATGACCAAGTCCGAAACAGCTCAAAAATAAACCTAAAATATCATGCAAAAATAGGCCTAAAAGAGAGTTTAAACACAAAGGGTGAGGAGGAGACCTAAAACAGAGAAAGACCCCTAATCAAACATGGATGTGAGCACAAAATATGACTATTTACAGTTCGGGTCAGAGCCCAAAAATGCTTGCAAGCAAGGCTTATAAATGAAGCAAGAAAAGACTAGTTTAGGGAAAAAGTGTCCTTACCCTTGAAGAGCAATGAACCAGCAGCCTTTAGACCAAGAAGAGGAGCTCCTAGCCTCTGGAAATCAACTTCAAAAGGCTGGAATGGATTGTGGATGTGTGGAGCTATGGGTTGGTGTGTAAATCGTGCAAGGCTTTTAGGGTTTTGAGGCTTGGGAGAGAGGGAGAGGGAGAGATGTAAGCAAGGCTCTAAACAAGAATTTGTAACCCTCAAAAATGGAGCTGGGGGGTCTGGTTTTATAGAGGGAGGAGTGGAGGAAAAGGGGGGAAAACCAATTCAAATTTCCCTCCCAAAAGGGCAGACCCTCGGGCAGGGGTTTTGTGCAAAACAGCTGGCACAGCTGTAATGTACCAGGAGAGAGAAGAATGGCCGGCCAGGTAGAAGAGGTTCAAGTGGCCAGCAGGCCACCTCCCCTGGCCGGCCGGCCAGGGGTCAAAAGGGTCAATGAAAATTGCTGGTCGGCCACCCCAAAAAGGTGGCCTCTCATGTGTGCACAACACAAATATGTGGTCAAAACCCAGAAAAAGTGAACTAGGAGAGAGAAAAGCCAACTTTTTAGAGGGGTTCAAAAGGGTCAAGGACAAGTATTGGCCGGCCTATATATATTGGTAGCCTCCCAGGTGTGTACAACACAAATATGGGGTTTAGGGCTAAAGAAAGTGGCCCCGGGGGGGGTCAACATTAGCTTTTTAGTGAGGAAAACAGGCGACGGAGAGCGATGAAAAAATAAAGCTGGCTTTTCAGAACAATTACTGGCCTCCCACCCTCCTACAAGCTTTCTAACAATGAAAATAAGGCCTCCACCAAAAATGAACCAAAACGGATGCAAAACGGAGGTTCGGGGACCGAAACGCGCGGCCGGGGCCCCGAAAATGGGCTGTTAAGCACCGGAGGTGGCATTCGACCACGAAGTTGGTCTCTCGGGCCACAGTGTTCCTCAAAAGGGAGGAAATAAGGCGTATAACAAAAACCGAAGCAGACGGAGGTGGTTAGGCAGTCCCGAACCGACGCACACGGCCGTCGGCTCTGAAAAAACCAGAAACCGGGCTCCAAACGGGAAAAATGGCCTACGACCACGAAACGTAGCCTACGGCCACTGAGAGATGATCTACGAGACCTCTCCCTTCCTTCGGGAAGAGAAAACAGAGAAAACAGAGCTTGGTTCGCAAACCGAGGTAAGGCACGAAAGAGTCTGGAAGTCCGGAGGCAAAGCTTGCAGCCGGGACTCTAAAACTTCTGAACGAGCACAATATGCAATATCACCGAGCGCTCAATCTGCGACGTTTGAGTCTTAAGGTCGGTCAAAAATGGGGTGTCTACAGTTGCCCCTCTTTGACAAAACTCGGGAGTCATAAGTGACGGGAATGAATGTCAAAGCCCAGAGACGACCCATTTTTGACAAGGCCGAAGACTTAGACAAATAGACAAGATAAACAAAGATGTGCCTGCAGGCATGCCCGCAGGCAGGGGGGGCAAAATGCAACTGGCAATGCAAGAAGTTGAAGGTAACTTAATGATCATGCAAATGCAGCAAGCTGTAATGAAGCACATATTCACAATAGATGCAACCGTTGTAGGCAAGAATGCAAAGCAACAACTACATTTCATGCAGTTAAGAATGCGGAGAATTATTCAATTCTCGCCACGTCTCACACGGAGAAGATACAATACCTGCGCGGTTCGTCTGGTCGTACCAGCCTCAAATGAACCGTACATACAATATCGTGCCCTGAAAAGAGAGAGACTCAACAAGCACAACATTGTTAACAACATATTTTCAAAATGATATTGTATGCAGACAATCGCGGCGTCGATAGAAAAGCGCATCGTAATGCGAGGAGTAACGCGCGTGACAACGCGGGTTAAGCATGAGGGTATGACAACACCCGTGAAACGTGCACAATAGTATGAGTGGTGTGCATGAGAATGCAAGTGACGTGCATAACAATGCAGAATAAATGTGGACTCGAATGCATGTTTGTCACAAAACGACGATCAAAGAAATGCAAGCTTTTGATGAGGGCGACTCAATCGCGACCTCCGGTTTACCTCCCGGAGGGGTCGCAACATGTTCAAAAAGGATACATCTCACTTTTGATGAGTAACGATGAGAAACGCATCGAAAGTTGAAGTTGAAGTTCCAGTAGAGCGATTTCGCGACGGAAAGTGCACTTCTCTTGTACTTTTTTAGGTCCCGGGGACTCCAATCCTCCCCAAAATTTGCAAAGAGCTTGGTGGGCACCTGGGGAACACCACCGGCCAGCTCTCTTCCCAAGGAGAGGCCACCGGCCAGGGTTGAGGGAGAGGGGTGGCTGGCCTGCCCAAAAAGGTGGCTAGCCAGCCACTTTTCCAAAACCGTGGGCATTTGGGTACTTTCACTCTCTTTTCTTTAAATCCATTCGGCCAAAGCATTTTTCCTCATAACTCCAGCTTCGAAAACTCCTTCTCTACCTTCCTAGACCATTTTCCTCTTCAGATCTGAGCTCTATACACGTTTTCCAACGCCCCACGCAAGTTATTTTCACGAAATCTTTCAGTTTTCGTCAAAAGCACCGCTCGAGCGCCGGATGCATACTTCCAGAAATTTTGCAGACCATGGTCCCCGCTCGAGCTCCAGACTCCCCGCTCGAGCAGAAGAACAAAAATGAAAGGTCCCGCTCGAGCGTCAAAACTCCCGCTCGAGCGTATGATGACCTGCAGAGACAAAAATACTGGGCGATGAATATTCACGCTCGAGCGTCAAAACGCCCGCTCGAGCGGTGAAGCAACCACAAAGGTCCCGCTCGAGCGTCAAGGCCAAAATCTGGGCATCAACTTTTGATTTCTAACACAACCAACCTGTTCCAAACCTGCCCAAGACTCAAATGCAAAGAGTAAATGATGGAAATGAGAGTAAGACAACAACATAATCACAGGACCAAGTCTGGAATTCAATAACCAAAGGAAAGGAAAACCGGGATCGCTATATACAATGTGAATGTTCACAACTTATAATTAACATACAACTAGCCTTAAAACAATAATTGATACCAATGTAAACATTTACACTGCAACGTGAAAATATAAAACAAAATTGAAAAAAGTGAAAATCAAATATTTCAATTTTTCAATGGTAACAAAAATGATTATTCAACTAATAAGCATAGTAACAAAAACAACAAACATACAATTAACTTTTGAAAAAACAAAACTTATACTAAAATATGATGTAAGAGCATCTCCAATGGTGTTTGCTAAAATAGCATTGCTATTGCTATAATTTGGTAATGAGTAGTGCTATTTTGCCTTTGAAAATTGACAACTATTTGACTGATGGTTTGACTTTTTTTCAAGTTCAAATTTAAGTTTGATTGTCATGTTTAGACTTGTGGAACTTACCACTGTCTCATTTTACTGATTTAGTTCGTTCTTTTGTAGGTCTCCCCATGGAAAAAAAAAAAGTCAATATGATAATCGAGACTTTTCATATTATTGCGTTTGTTTGTATTTTTTAAAACAGACCCTTAATTTTTTCGGAGACAAACACGATAAAATAAGAAGATTACGATTAGATGAACCTAATTACAAAATGAACAATTCAAGTTACAGTTAAGTTCATATTTAAATTTGAAAGAAGCTCACCGCTTAATTAATATAATATTTGATGTATTAGAATTTCGATTGTCTAACATTTAAATGATATTAAATGGCATGCAAAGTAAAGCTTAAACTTGCTGGTTGGAAGAGGAAATTTCTTTCTTTTGCTGATAGATTAACTCTTATAAAATCTGTTATTTCTAGTTTGCCTATCTATTACTTATCTCTCTTCAAAATGCTGGTTGGGGTGGTAAAGGAAATAGAGGAGATCCAGGCTTCTTTTCTGTGGGGGGTTCAGAATTGAAAAGGAAGGTCCATTTAGTAAATTGGGAGGAATGCTCTAAGCCTCTACATCATGGTGGGTTGGGCATTAGAAGTATCAAAGATATAAACTCTTGTCTCCTAATCAAATGGTGGTGGAGATTTAGTGTTGAAGATAAGACACTGTGAAAGAGGGTGTTATGCAGCAAATACTCATTTCGAGGGGGCAGATTGCTTTCTATCAGTGATTCCACTCCTCATTCTCTAGAATTTGGCAGGATATTACCTCTATTGCTTTTTCCAGTCCACCCCGTCTTTCCTTTTACTACAGAAATTTCCAGATTGTGGTAGGGGATGGAAAAAGAATTTTGTTTTGGCTAGACACTTGGTGTGGAAATAGTTGCCTCAAAGATGAGTTTCCCAGACTTTTAGGCTCTCAACTGAAGAGGGAACTCTTCAGGTGCTTTATGACAGAAAAAGTGGCTTAGAGGAGTGGTCTTTTACCTTCAGAAGGGCTTTATTTGAGTGGGAGGTTGAGGAGGGATTAAGACTTTAAGCTTTATTGTTGTCTGCTCCAACTCTCAAGAGGGATGTTCCTGATTGTCCAAGATGGAATGCAACCTCTTCAGGTTGGTTCTCTGTTTCCTCTACTTTTTCTTGTGTTTTTTCCAATGCGAGCCATAATTTCAAGCTTCCTAAAATGATTTGGATCAACTATCTCCCTCCTAAAGTGCAGTTCTTTGGGTGGTTAGCTTGGAAACATAGAGTGAATACAACTATGTTCCTAAAGAATATTGGGGCTTTACCTGGTAATGTTGATTCTAGATGCATCTTTTGTAAAACTGATGAGGAGTCATCTGAGCATGTATTTGCTATTTTGCTCTGAAATCTGGAAATAATGGGCTGCTTTGATGAGATGGTAGGGTGTTCAATGGGTTATGCCAGGATCAGTTGCAGAGCTGCTTCATTGGTGGGCTGCTCTTTGCCTAAAGAAAATTGCAAGGAAAATCTGACGTCAATTTGGAAGCATAGGAATGAGTGTATTTTTAAGGGTGTCACCCCTAATTTGTTGGAGCTTTGTGACCTTATCATTACCAGATTAGCCTTGTGGTTAAAAGCTTCATCCCCAGAGCTCCACTTCTCTGTTGAAGATTTCATCTATAACATTAACCAGATCAGATTCTGCCTTGGTGATGTCAGCTAGTAGGTGGTAATCAGAGTGGTGGTAATCAGCTCATTGGCTGCAACTAGATTGTTTTGTACACTGCAGTTTTGCTCATCTGCTTGTTTTTGGCTTCTGTTGATGGGTGGAACATTCATGTTGTTTCTGTTTTGCTTTGTGTGTTTGTTTCTCACCAGTCTTTATTGATGTACTCTATCATACATTGTATGTTTCTCATCAATAAAGATTTATTTTGCCGATCAAAAAAAAGCTAGTAGGTGCTGCTATGCTTGCTTGCCGTTGTGACTGCTTTGCTTTTGCAGCTGGTGTTTTGGTGTGTGTCTGCTGCTTTGCTTTACCTTGTTCTGTTCTGTTTCTGGGTGTATTGGGTGTTTGATTTTTGGGGTTGTTTCGGTTGGTGTCTCACCAACTCTTCGTGTCACGCTTGCACGTGATTAAGTTTGTGGTTCAGTAACAACTTAGTTGGGATCGCTCCGTCTTGCTATCATGCAGTTTTGTGCACTCGCCTTCGTTTTTCTTTATTGTTGTAATTTTGACATTTTACATCAATAAAGTTTCTTTTTTACCGATAAAAAAAAAATCACTACATAATATGCTATTACAATTTCGTGCAATTGAAAATCATGTTTTAAGTTATTTCAACATATTTGAATTTTAGGGGGTGTTTGGGAAGGATCTTTTTTTTGTTTTTTTTCACTAAAAGACAAATTGGTTATAAATCCAAACAAAAATCACATCAAACCCCATAATCGTTTCACTTTTTCTCTCACAAACATCACATTCAACCACAAAAAAACCCAACTATCTTCCCAAACACAAAAAAGAAATTCTCCAATAATATTCTACAACTAAAAAAACTTACAAAAAAATCCACTTCGCAAACACCCACTTAATTAATTGATGAGAAGAGAATGGACATGATAAATACAACAAGATTAGGATTGGATTATTTTAAATTGGTCATTTAACTTGAGAAAATGTTTATGTTTGGTAAACTCATTTTGGGGTCAATTTCGATGATCTGAACCGTTTACTTTTTAAAACTTGTTGAGTAGAATATTTATAGTACAAAAAATTAAGATGATCAGTTATCGATAACTATATATTTAAATCACATTTGTATTAGAAAAAATGGATGGCTACTATTGAAATTATAATTATTGTGCATTTAAAAAAAAAAAAACAAATGTGATTCAAATATGCTGATGTCCGATCATTTAAATTTTTTACATGAATTTCTACTCAACGAGTATTAAAAGGTGAATCGTTCGGATCACCGAAGTTGGCCCCAAAATGGACCTATCAAGCCCAAACACTCTCTCAAGTTGAGATAGCTAAGTTGAGAAAATCCAAACCCGTAAGGGCATTTTTGTTTGAACGGACTAGATAAGAGGGATTATAATTCATTGGACTGTTAATCCTAGGATACATATAGTTTATGGATTATTTGGTTAGAAATGATGTGTATGTTTGTTTTCTCATAGGTTTAAATGCTTGGAAATGACTGTTAGTAAATCTAATGTTTGGTTAGAATATTATGAAAAAAGATAAATACTCAAAAAATTATTTTACCATTTTCAATTGTTTACTAAATAATAGCAATATTAAATCTGTCTTTAATATTTTATTATTTTTTGCTAGAACATTTAAAAAATTAAATAAGTAAAACATCAATAAAAATTAAATAAATTTATTTTATTTTTTAAATGGGCATTTGAAATTTTATTTTATTTTGCTAAGTACAATACATAATAAAACCAAACAACTTGTCTATGTAATAGTAAAAAAAAAAATGAATATTTATCCCACCATTTGAAATTTTTTGAAAAAAAAATTAAGATACATGTGCCTGGGAGGTAAAAATGTCTTTTTATAAGTTAATCATCCCATCATTTGTATACCAAAGAGTGCTGCTTTTAACACCCCATAAATTATTTTGGATCTTCCAATCTTTAGCTTTTTTTTATTACAAAAATAACCTCAAATAAAATTACTACAAAGGATATCATTAATTTTCGGACACTCCATCTCACAATTAAACCTACACACCCACTACATCATGAATTAGAGCACACACCTCCATCACTACCCATCCATCGTTCCCAAATCCTACCTTCAAAATCTATACAACCTCAAAACCTTGAAAACCCTTTGGCGGCAATATTCCAGTGGTAACGACGGCAACCACTTGATTACCTACACTTTTCCGGCTATGACAATGAGTGAAAATTTTTATGGCAATCAAAACTTGATAAGACGAGAGGAGTACAACAATAAAAGCTTAGAGAAGATTCATAACTTTGATGTTATTCTTAGCTCAAATGAGATTGGCCTTGTAAGGATAAGTTTCTTGAAAAAACATAACAAAAATAATAAAATATGTTCGTCATTTTTTTGGACTAAACTACCGAACATATGACCGAAATTCGGGAACACAGGCCCGAATATTGTTTATTGATTCGGGAATTAATAACCGAACATTGATTTTGAACTTTTTGTGATCTGAGATGAGTTCATAATGAAGAAAACTCGAAGAAGTGAACCGTTTTAAGAATTGGGAATCGGAGATTTTAATCTCCAAGAAGTGATTATATGATAGGTTAAGATAAGCAAGGTCAGCGGAAATGTCAAGTGTAGGTGAAGCTTCGGTGGAAGTGACAAGCGTGGGTGATGTACTGCAAAGGGAGCAGTGCTTCGACGTGGGAGTTCCGGCCATAGAGTGCGAGTAGCAGCACAGCAGATCGTGGCAGTTCCAGCCATAGGCAAAGTTTCAGTGTTCTGGCCATAGAGTGGGTGAAGCCCGATGGAGATGTCAGGCGTGGGAGAAGGCTGGTGGAAAGAATTCTTTAGGCGTGAGAGAAGGCTGGTCGGGAACAGGACAGCTAAGAGTTCTTTACACTAGTAGGAGTACAAGGGGTTGGACAAGGGGTTTGCCGGGTTTGTGCAGCGGTGGGGGCTTTACACCGTTGTAGACGCGCCCTCGGGCCTCACTACAGTTCGGACTCAATTTGTGTCACGGTCCTGTATCTAATCTCGCGAAGTGCAAAGCAAGACCGATAAATCATCAAAGAGTCCAAATCCGGCAAATCGTTTTTGAAAACAGATTTTTTTGAAAGAAGTGCCAAACATGGACTGCTTTGCCAGATACAGAGTCGCCACCTAAATATTTATTTTGGGAGAAATTTAGGAAACCATGACTCGTTGCCCAAGGCCACGTGTCCATCATCACCAAAGTTGCCTCGGCTCGGGAACTTGGGTACGATTGGGGAAGGTCACTTTGTGAGCACCCTCACTCGCCCGATCAAAGATTGGCCTCTACTAACCATGATATCTAGTTTTGAAAGTATTATGCGTTCTTATTCCGGTTATTAGCCTAGATTTACTATGTGGTGCACACAGTATACAAGTATAGACTGGGTCGTCTGAATTGGAACAAAACATCTCATGTTTGTTTTGAAAATGGTTTGATGGTGCTACCCGCAAGTAGGCTAAGACGTGGATTTGCCACCCTCGGGTGGGCTTAGAAAACATGATTTTGCCACTATCAAGTGGGCTTAAAACTCGCAGTCGATGAATTGTTCCAATCCAAATAACCCAACCTTCACCCACAGGCATTCAGGCAGTTATATCATGTAAGCGCATAGCCTCATGATAAGCATGCTATCATGGCAGTCACTCACACGCATGCAAGGATGCTAAAGCATAAGTACTTACCGAGTACTCCAAGCCAAAACAGAAGCTCTGTTAGAAATCCATGCATGATCCTAACTATACAGAAATGCCTAATGCAACACATACAAAATGCAACTAAGATAGGCTCGGCTATTCTAAACATGGCATATGATGATGCTACAGCTAACACGTATTCAATTTGGAATTGAAATACAAATGCAGTTAGTATGGTGCGCCGAGCCCGGTGCATGCAATACAGATGAATGAATGCAAACATGCTATCATATTGTATGCTAATTGAAACATGCCCTAATCTAACCATCATAAGCAGGTAAATAAAAGGGAGAAAGACGTGGGGTTGGAAGACATACATCACACGCATGCACACTTATTACAGTTGTGCCCTCGCTCGAAGGGTCCGAAAGAATAATACAGTCCGAATAAATAATTACAGTCCGGAATGAATAATTAAATACTACAAAACCCTAATTAATTAACAAATTAACTAGGAAAACGATAAACTAGCATGTAAGCCTATGGACTGCCTCAGCTCTGTTCCGAATGGTGGAATGATGCATGCTTGAATTGCCTGGCGCGAAAATCCATTGCGATGCCCCGATTCGCCTCTGTTTGTAATTTTTCTCGGAATATTGTGCAAAGCTCCAGAAGGCCGCTAATTTATGATTTACTGCAAAAGAGAGCAACAAAGGGGCATGGCAAAGTATTTTCACATATGTATGCATGACTACTCTTCGGGGAGTGTAGTCCTCGATCCTCGTGCCACCAATCACGCATATCGATGCATGATGGCCGAGAAGTCGAATTGCACGACTCGATGTGAAATGAATGCACATGAAAACACAACAAGACCTAAACTCCATCATGGGTAATCCAGAGTGTCGGCGACCGGGGAATTGAGACACGTTTCGTCACTCGGAGTACGAAACGTCCCTCGTTTCCCATGCTTGGGCTACCTCCTATCCCAAACACAATGCAAATGAGATGGCATACACAATGCACGACGCAACATGACATACACAATGCTCTAACATACAACCTAGCATACGCAATGCTATGAAATGGCATACACAATGCATAATGGACTTACACCAACATGAGTGGACCTCAGCCGCACTCACATCAGTGGCCATTAGATGAAAATGAGACAACCGAAATGCGTGCATACATGTACGCATACCAAAGACCGAACCTAAGGCATTAAATGCCACTCTACCAAAGCATGGCAAGGGTTGAAAGATGGAATTCAAACATGTAAATTTTAGCACTGAAACATGATGCTAAATGATCCCGAAACATGAAAATATGGCACTCGATGCATGGAACAAACCCCGAAACTCAATACTAGGCACATGCATTGAACCACAAGTATACAAAGCAAGCATTCTTTGATCATGAAGTCAAAAGACAGAGCCAAGACAGTCCCAAAACATGCACATTTCTAGTTTAGAGCATGGCCAAAAGATGCTAACATGATAGACTAAAATAGCATGCAACATTGGCTAGCAAGCATGGTTTACATGGCATGTATATGAAGAAAACGAGAACTCACCAAACCAACCAAAAACAGTAAATAAAATATGCCAAAATATGCCCAAATAATCACTGAAATGCAGCCAATGCATGTAAAAATGAGGGGCTTCTTTGGAAGGCCATTCAAGGGGTTGTTAAGCACATATAAGATAGACACTTAGCATGGCAAAACCAACTCTGGAAATGAGTTATGACAGCCCTAAAACTCACAAAATTGGCCCTGAAATCAGTCAAGGAAGCATACGATGAAAGGCCCCCTCAAAAGGCCTTGAATGGAATTGTTCTACACATGCACTATAGACATAAAATATGATCAAAAGGGCTCTGGATAGACCTAAGGCAGACCTTAAAACCCACAAAATTGGGCTCAAAAAGTGACTTCAATGCATGCAAAATAGGGTCCCTTTGGAAGGCCCAAAAGACCCCCAAACAAGACAAGGAGAGAGGGGGTCCCCCCCCTCCTCTAATTTTGGCCCTCAAAAAGGCATCTAAGCCACTGAAAATCCACTGGATTTCAGTGGCTAAGAGGCCAAACCATGGCCAATGCAAATGCTCTAATGCATAGCCTTAATCATGAAGAGATGAAGCATACATAGGGGAGGATGACCCCAAACAAAAAAATGCCCTTAATAAAACTTGAAGAGGGGCTCAAAATAAGAACTTTTTCAGTTTATGACAACTCTCGAAAATGTTCACAAGTAAGGATAAAACATGATGCAAAAATAGCCCTAAAAGAGAGATAGAGGGTAAGGGGAAGTAGATGACCTCAAACAGCAAAGTGCCCTTAAACAAAGTTGAAAAGGAACTCAAAATAAGACACTTTACAGTTTAAGTCGAGGCCCAGAAATGCTTGAAAATGGGGCTAAGTAATGAAGCAAAATAAGGCTAGAAAATGAGAAATGAAGACTTACTCTTGTAGAGAAGAAGGCCAGCAGCTCCTGGACCAAAATAGTGAGTCTTCAACCTCTAAAAACAAGCTCCAAGGACCTCCAAGCAATGGTGGAAGTGTGTGGTTGTGAGGTGGTGTGCAAAGGGCCAAAGAATATTAGGGTTTTGGAGCTTGGAAGAGAGAGATATGGAGGGAGAGGTGTGTAAGCCTTGGCTGGTTTTTCTAACCAGCCCAAAGGAGGGAGAAGACCTCCTATACAGACAAAGAGGTCTAAAGCTTCTCTTGGAAGCTAAAAACAACTTTGAAGATCCTCCATACACGTGTATGGAGGATGCTGCAAATGGCTCCCAGCTGGCACAGCTGGAACACACTCAGAGAGACAAAACAGAGGGTAGCTGGCCGACCAGTTCGAGTGGCCGGCCGACCACTTGCCTTGGTCGGCCGACCAGGGTTCAAAAGGTTCAAGGTCTAAAGCTAGTCGTCCATGAAGCCCTTGAAGTTAGCTTTCCAATGTCGCAAACCTTGCATTAAAATTCCTCCTGTGCAAAAGTTATGCCTGTTTTAGTAAAGCCGCGCAGATTCGGTCCAACCGGACTTCAACCAACCACATCTCCCCCACCCGGACTTGGTTTTAGGAGATTCTTGAGTGTGAAATGAAGCCCCAGAAGTCTCCTTTCCTATGGTAATGGCCTCACATCTAAATTCATTTTGTGCAAAGAGTTATGCCCGTTTTGGTGAAGCCGCGTAGATGTTTTCTCCCCTTCCCGGATTCATGCTGAACCACTTTTGACCAAAAAAGCTGGTCAACCATCTGTTTTCTGGTTTTCCATGTGGCTACATTGAAGCTCCAAAAGTTATCTTTCCAATGGCACCAACCTCGCATCAAAATTCCTCCTGTGTAAAGAGTTATGCCCGTTTCGGTGGAGTCGCGCAATTTCGATCCTACCCGGATTCATGCCGAACCTCTCCCAAACTAGTTTTCGTCTCTCTTCTCCTCTTTTCTTCAACTCCAAACCCCTAGACAAGGTGTTTTGAAAGATTTTTCAAGGATTTCATCTCTCTTTCATTCATTTCTACTTTGTCCTTGCTCGGTTTACCGAAAAGCGCAACATTTGACAAAATGCGAGCCTCGGAATATCGTAAAAACTTTATTTCGAAAACGTTTTGAAAGAGAGGGTTTTAAGGTCTAAAATCTTTTGATCAAGATTGTTTTGGTCCAAAAAGGGGTATGAAATTGAGATTTGACTCTCCTCTTGCCAAAGAAATCGAACCTTTGCCCTGCACACCTTTCTCCACCATGTAAACCATCAGTCGCGTCCAAGTCTTAAGGTCGGTCAAAAATGGGGTGTCTACAGTTGCCCCTCTTTGACAGAACTCGGAAGTCATAACAATGACGAGAGTGAATGTCAAAGCCTAGAGACGACCCATTTTTTACGAGGCCGAAGACTTAGACAAACAAGCAATATAATCAAAGAGATGTGCCCGCAGGCAGGGGCAAAATGCAACTGACAATGCAAGAAGCCGAACATAACTTATGATCACGCCAAGGATGCTGTAATGAAGCAAATCATGCAACAGTTTTACGCAAGAAAATTCAAACCAAGCTACATTTCATGCAGAAAGGATGTAAGAAAATTATGTAATTTTCACGAACATGTGCGATAGATACACAAAAGTGAACGAAGTGTGATAGATACACTAAGTGGACAAGCATGTGTGATAGATGGACATAGTGAAGAGAGTGTGATGGATATGCTTATACGAATGAAATGTGATTGATACAGTAAGGGAAGCCAAGTGTGATAGATACACAAAGCGAAATGGGTGTGATGGATACACTAAGCAAATATGTGATAGACACACTAAGTGAACGTGTGTGATGGATACACAAAGTGAATGTGTGATAGATACACAAAGCGAGCGTGTGTGATGGATACACAAAGTGAACGAGTATGATAGATACACTAAAAATGAACACAAAGTGTGATGGATGCATTATGTGAACAGAGTATGATAAATACACTAAAGGTGAACACAAAGTGTGATAGATGCACTGAGTGAACAGGGTATGATTGATATACTAAATGCGAACACAAAGTGTGATAGATGCACTTAGTGAACAGAGTATGATTGATATACTAAATGCGAACACGAAGTGTGATAGATGCACTAAGTGAACAAGAGTATGATTGATATACTAAATGCGAACACGAAGTGTGATAGATGCACTTAGTGAACAGAGTATGATTGATATACTAAATGTGAACACGAAGTGTGATAGATGCACTTAGTGAATAGAGTATGATTGATATACTAAATGTGAACACGAAGTGTGATAGATGCACTGAGTGAACGAGTGTGATGGATACACTAAAGGTAAACACAAAGTGTGATAGATGCACTAAGTGAACAAGTGTGATAGATACACTAAAGGTTAACACAAAGTGTGATAGATGCACTTAGTGAACAAAGTGTGATTGATACATAAAAGGTGAACACAAAGTGTGATAGATGCACTAAGTGAACAAGTGTGATAGATACACTAAAGGTGAACACAAAGTGTGATAGATGCACTTAGTGAACAAAGTGTGATTGATACACAAGAGGTGAACACAAAGTGTGATAGATGCACTAAGTGAATAAGTGTGATAGATACACCAAAGGTGAACACAAAGTGTAATAGATGCACTTAGTGAACAAGTATGATGGATATACTAAAGGTGAACACAAAGTATGATAGATGCACTTAGTGAACAAAGTATGATGGATATACTAAATCAATGAAGTGTGATTGATACACTAAACGAGCGTGTGATAGATACACGAAGTAGGCATATGTGCGTGATAGATACACAAAATGAGAATGTGTGTGATAGATACATAAAATGAGAATGTGTGTGATAGATACAGAAACGCGAATATGTGCGTGATAGATACACAAAATGAGAATGTGTGTGATAGATACACAAAAGTGAGAATTTGTGTGATAGATACACAAAAGTGAGAATGTGTGTGATAGATACACAAAGGTGAGAATGTGTGTGATAGATACAGCAAATGAGAATGAAGAAAGTGTGATAGATACTCTAAGGGCGAATGAGACGTGATTGATACACTAAATAAATGAAGTGTGATTGATACACTAACTGAATGAAGTTTGATTGATACACTAAATAAATGATCTCAAACGGAACTTCTTTGAATGAACCGTACATACAATATCGTGCATGAATGAGAAAGAAACTTGATAGGTACAATGCAATACAATGCATGATGTTTAAGGAACGCAATAAACAAACGTAGTGGCACTTTAGAAAGCACCTCATGAGGTGAGTGGCGGTGAATCGCTCTTCTCCGACGGGGATCTCCCCTTGTGCTCTTCGAACACTTACCTTCAACTTACAGTACAAAGACTCTGAAATACTGACAAGGGTTCTTCACGTAGAACACTTTGGATGCTGCCTTTCTTCCTGATCATATTCACAACTTTCCCTATTCTCCAACGGGGTGACAGACTAGGTTGGTTCAGTATCCAGAATTGAGGTGCATACACGCTATCTCAACCTATGGGGCTTCCATACAGATTTCAAGCCGAGGACACGCCTCTGGGTATTTAAACCAGACTTTAGTCCCGGAAATCCCGAACCTTTACGTTCTAGGCATCAGCCATTCGAACTCTAGTTTCCACCGTCGCAGTTGGTCTCCTAGGAACTCATTGCAAACACGGCCAAGATGCCTCTGGCAGGGAATGGTACTCAAGGAGAGCACTTCTGATCGCCCTTCTGGCTTGAAGCAGACTTGATCTTGAGCTTGAGGTAGAGGCACACTCATATTTCGGAGCATTGGCAAGACCTGAAGAGGTACACACGGAATGTAGTCTCGGAACTCACTGAAGTTGAAACAAACTCAGATACCCGACATTTTCCCTCTTTTCTTTTGCTTTGTAGTCTGGAACCCATATAGCTTCAAATAGGTCCTGGTTTTACTATTCTGACATGACCTAGGTTGAACCTTGCGGTTTTATGAAAGAACCAATCCTATTTTGCACAGATGTGGAGAACGGCACGGCACTCTAAGCGCAAAACAATTTTATTTTTGAAATTGAGAGATGAGTTTTTGACCGGGGTATTGAGCCTACGACTGAACACAACGCACCACGACTCAACAAAGGAAAACAAAGGCAAAACAACCTAAACACAAACACAGACACTCAAAAACAACTCAAGACAAGAATCAAGATAAAACCAAAAGACACGGCACTTAGACGTGCACAGGGAGCCTGTTTTTCTGGGTATTGTTTCCTACCCTTTCTCATTTGTGATTCTCACATCACTCGGCCTTCAAGCTCGGTTTTTCTCTCAAAACCCTTTCCTCGCTTTTCCTCTCGGCGCATATCTCTCTATTCTTTAATCTCTCATTTTTCATCCCTCCCCAGGGTAGTTAATGGATAAACCAAAAGTTGTGAGCTCTTGTCCCTAGCACTCAGCTAGATTCTTCTTTTTCTGTGCGCAGCTAGTGAGTTCCTCCCACAGAGGGGTTGTGCTGCAACTAAGCGTGTAGCGAATCTGCAGCTGACATCGGTTGTCGATGCTCTGTCAGGGAGTTTGGACGTGGTTAGATCTGTCCAGATGAGGGAGTGGGATATCTTGATCCATTCCAGTTTGTGCTTCGCACTTGGCTTGATATCTCGTTGCTTGGAGGATGAGAGAGCTTTCGGCTCCTTTGTTAACAGTCTCAGCTGTGCCCTTTTTTTGGCAGGGAGAGTGCCCTTTCCGACAAGTATGGTGCCCTTTCTAGCAAATGCCTTGACAACGGGGGAAAGACAGGACACTTGACTCAACTGTGCCCCTAGTTCATCATTTTGACCATTTTTTTGTTTTTGGCTTTCTGTTAAAACAATTTTGACTGAAATGAGAGTTAGATTAACATGCTTGTTCAATTTTTTGATTTAAAATCATGTAAGTCAGGCTATGAGCTCTGAAAATTTTCTTTTTTTGGGTCCAAGAAATGGTCCAGTTTTAGAAGAATGGAATAATTTTCGAGAGAATTAGTCAACCTCATTACAAAAATCTCAAAAACTATTTTTGCAAATGGTCACTGCTCAACAAGCACAGAACCTACTCTTGAGATGCACAACTTCAGATCCGAAGGAAAATTGCCCCTTGCTGAAGGACACTGCACGGCAACGAAAAGTTGCCCCTTGTTTGGATGGCACCGCAGCACATTGTATGGCAACAGAAAGTTGCCCCTTGTTTGAACGGCACCGCAGTGCAATGTAGTCAGTCCTCAGGGCGACGAACACAACCAGACTCTCGGATACAGAAGATGATCAGAACCAATCACATGGACACAGTCAGATTTGAAGTGTTTTACGGCTGGACTTCAAAGTGAAGTTGCCTACGTATCCCAAATATGGGAATCAAGCCTTACGTAGTTCGGGGTTTTAAGGTACACTCGCGTATTTAACTTCTCCTTTTGCGCTCTAACTTTTGCCAAAGCCGCCCTTCTGGGTTTTCAACCTTGCGAGCTCTGTTCTTCTTTTCTTTTCATTTTTTTTCTTCTTTTTTCATCTTTTCTTTTTCATTTTTTTTTTCATTTTCTTCATTTTTCTTCTTTTTTTTTTGTTCTTTTTCTTCTTCTTCTTTTTTTTTTTTCTTTTCTTTTTGTCTGTTCTTTTCTTTGCTCTAACTTTTGCCTGGGTCGCCCTTCCGGGTTTTCGGCCCAGCGAGCCTCTCAAGGGTAAAAGTGTAGCTTTGTCCATGTCAAATGGTTTTGAAATCTGGAAGTCATCTGAATCTAGGAGAATGGCTGCTGTTCGCTGGCGATGCAGGAGTCCATCCAATGGGGGGCTGAATTTTCCCCTAGTGGTGTGGATCAGGACTCAGTTGTCCTTCAGCGACACCTTCTTATTTCTTCCCTTCTGGGATTTGGCATTCTTGCCAGTTTTTGTCTTTGACTCTTCGAGCACATCCGATATTTTTGCCCCTAGTTCGGGGGGCGCTTCTGATCTTAGCTTTGCAAGCTTCTTTTGACCTTCTGATCTTCTTGATCCGACTTTCCTGGCCTCTTGTTCGAGGGCTGCTTCAAATCTGGCCACACAGGCCTCACATTGTGGTTAACCGTTGAACATTCTGAATGCAAGTTCAAGGTTTGAAAGCAAGGGGCCGAGTCTTGAGGCTGAGAGCGATCCTAGGCTGCACAATCTCAAGAGCGATTCCACATAGGTCTTCGCAGGATCGCGCAAAACATTTTTTGAAATCTTTGAAGAAAGCGACAAATCGCTCACGCTGAAGACAGTGTGAAACCAATCTAGATCAAGCCAGGATCCTTCTCAGTACTCACATTAACAAACATGATTTCATTCATTAAGGGCTTGGCACGCCTCTCTTTCTCTCAATTTGATCAAATTTTGCAAATCCCGAGGAATTCCTTCCTCTTCGTTTTCACCGCGGTGTCCGAAAAAGTTTTGAAAAACTTAGGTCAATGCAACAATTTCAAGGCACAGAAGAGCAGGTGAAAAGTACTGCCGCTTCATTCAAACTTTCTGGCACAACTGGCGCAAGGCAGAAGCAAACACGAGAGTGTGAAAATCACTGCTGTTTCAGTCAGATCTATTGGAACAACTGGCTCCCCGGCAGAAACAGACTCAAAAGAAAACAAAAGGACAAACACAAAACAAAATGGTGATATCCGAAGTAACACCCCCAGAATCACCCGACTTCTGTACAACAGGACTGACTCGATACAACAAGACAGACCCTTAATCAAAAAGACTGACTCAAAACAAAGAGACAGACTCAAAACAAAACCACAGAATTGACTCAACACCCAAGTCAGAAGCTACAAAAACCAGCATTCACAAATGCTCAAAACAGTGCGTGCCACACGCCACATCTGGAGTAAACTGAGTGCCGCCCGCAGGTAGTTCATCCCCTGATCACATATTCGTACTATCCCCCAAGTTCACTGATCCAGTGGCAATAGACTTTGTTGAGCTGGTGCGGCGATGACCTTGTTGTCAAACAGATCCTGTACATCATGGCGAAGACGAAAGCAACTGTCAGTGTCATGACCGGTTTGTTGATTGTAGGCACAGTATTTAGTGTGGTCATGCTTTGGAGGGATAGGATCGGGTAGAGGTCGTTGTTCCAATGGTTTCAGATATCCCTTCCGGAGTAAGGCCTCTAGAGCCTTTGACAAAGGCATATAAAGTGGGGTAAAAACCCTCTTGACTCGAGGTGGATATTTGGTTTTCTGTGAGCTACTTCCGGACGCACCGGTGAATGGGGTAGCTGTTTTTGATGTGGTGGTGGTGACCATGCCCACTTCAGAAGATCTTGCAGCTGTATCACCACTGGTGGTCACGTTCGAACTGCGGGAAAACGCCCTCCTGGACGGCTCCTTCTCCTAGTCAATGAGGCCCTGCTTCATAGCATCTTCAATTTGTACCCCCATCTCATGTAAATCTGAAAAGGTAGGGAAGGGGAGAACAATCATTTTCTGCATAAGCTTGGGCTGGAGATTGCACACAATCATCCGAATCTGATCTTTGTCAGTAGGCCTAGTGGTCATCATTGAGGCCTTCGCCCTCCACCTGGCTACGAATTCAGAGAAACTCTCCTTAGGCTCCTACCTTGTTGTCTCAAGATCACGGGTTGTAATCTCGATTTGCGTATTATAGGAGTACTGTGCAATGAAAGCCTCGACCATCTCATCCCAGTTCCGCTTAACATCGTCTTCTAATTTCGCGTACCAGATAGCGGCCACACCCGATAGGGTTCGGCCGAATAATGAAAGCTTCTGTGGTCTGGTGAGGCCCATTCGTCGTAGTATATCTGAGAATAACCAAAGATGCACCATGGGATCCCCAGATCCGTCAAAGCGGTCGATTTGTGGCATTTTAAACCTATCTGGTAGCGTCACAGCTACGTCGGTGTACTCGTCCTCAATGTCCGGGATAGACTTCATCCCTTGGTATTTCTTGAACAATTTCTCAAGTTTGCGCAATTTTAACGCAGTAGGGTCGATCTCGAACTCGAAAGGAGAGTCCGGTAGATTGGTAGGTGTTTTGGATAGCTGGGGTAAAATTGGGGGCAGAGCCAGCCCTACCGGAATGTCCGTACCTTCCTGGACATTGGGGGCAGAGCCAGCCCTACCGGAATGTCGGAACCCCTGGTGGTGGAGGAGCTTGATGTGAAGCAGATGCCCCTGTTTGCTGCTGCAACCTGGTGATTAGCTCTGCCTGTTGGGCCATGACCGCAGCCTGCTGTTTGGCAAATTCCGCTTGACGGACAGCGTCCTGCTGCATGAGTTTCATACTTTCTTGGAGTTGACGCATCATTTCCTCCATCCCTGCCATGTTCTGCTGTTCCGGCTGGCTGACTGGTATATCTATCCCTGTGGTAAAAACTGAGACCTCGGCCCAACTGTTTACTGGTGGGGTGGATAAGGGCCACTGATCTAGTAACTGCTGAACTGATGATCTGTGCCTGACTGGCCCTTTTACCCTGCCTCTGGCAAAGGAACACCGATTGCCCTTGAACTGAATCTCTAACCTGACAAAGTCTATCAGCACAAGTCCGATGAACCTGGGGGATATTGGAGCCTTCTGAAGCTATGGTTCCCAGACTACCTAGCAAAAGAGAAAACAGACAGCACCTCAGCCTGATTTCACCAAAACAGATATGAGCATAGTAGGATGACTGTGCCCTCTACTGAATTCTGCCCCAAAATTCTGCTTGTAAACTAATACCCTCAGGTAAAACTGATTCTCAAATACTGATGCCCGTAGGCATGATACCTAGACTTGCAAACTGTTACATGCATTCTTGTAGAGGCACGCTCTAACAGCACATAACAAGCAAGTAAGAGCCAAAACACCCTTATGTTGGGGTAGGGTTTCCCTGTCCTATTTTGTCAGGAGCTAGGGTTTCACTACTCACGCAACGATTTCAAACAACCTACAATCAGGTAAGCAACCTGTCCTAGTTTGGAATAGTCACTATGGATTCCGAATATGCACTAGGTCGAGTGGTCAAAAAGGGTGCCCCAGTAGAACCGGGGTTTGTGCTCCCATTCTGGCAGAGCCCATAACCGGTCAGCCTTATGGCATGCTTTGACAAAGCAAGCCTCCGGCAAACCGTTCAGGAATAGCAGATGGCAAACACGGTGTCCTAGGCGCACCAATGCATATGCAATGCAAAGAAACACATAAGTATAGACAAAACAAGATATCATGAGTTCGAGTCAAGTTCTCTTATGTCCCCAGCGGAGTCGCCAGAAACTGTAGACGCGCCATCGGGCCTCACTACAGTTCAGACTCAATTTGTGTCACGATCTTGTATCTAATCTCGCGGAGTGCAATGCAAGACCGATGAATCATCAAAGAGTCCAAATCCGGCAAATCATTTTTGAAAACAGATTTTTTTGAAAGAAGTGCCAAACATGGACTGCTTTGCCAGATACAGAGTCGTCACCTAAATATTTATTTTGGAGGAATTTAGGAAACCCTGACTCGTTGCCCAAGGCCACGTGTCCGTCATCACCAAAGTTGCCTCAGCTCGGGAACTTGGGTACGATTGGGGAAGGTCACTTCGTGAGCACCCCCGCTCGCCCGATCAAAGATCGGCCTCTACTAACCATGATATCTAGTTTTGAAAACATTATGCGTTCTTATTCCAGTTATTAGCCTAGATTTACTCTGTGGTGTGCACAGCATACAAGTATAGACTGGGTCGTCTGAATTGGAACAAAACATCTCATGTTTGTTTTGAAAATGGTTTGATGGTGCTACCCGCAAGTAGGCTAAGACGTGGATTTGCCACCTTCGGGTGGGCTTAGAAAACATGATTTTGCCACTATCAAGTGGACTTAAAACTCACAGTCGATGAATTGTTCCAATCCAAATAACCCAACCTTCACCCACAGGCATTCAGACAGTTATATCATGTAAGCACATAGCCTCATGGTAAGCATGCTATCATGGCAGTCACTCACATGCATGCAAGGATGCTAAAGCATAAGTACTTACCGAGTACTCCAAGCCAAAACAGAAGCTCTGTTTGAAATTCATGCATGATCCTAACTATATAGAAATGCCTAATGCAACACATGCAAAATATAACTAAGATAGGCTCAGCTATTCTAAACATGGTATATGATGATGCTACAGCTAACACGTATTCAATTTGGAATTGAAATACAAATGCAGGCAGTATGGTGCGCCGAGCCCGGTGCATGCAATACAGATGAATGAATACAGACATGCTATCATACTGTATGCTAATTGAAACATGCCCTAATCTAACCATCATAAGCAGGTAAATAAAAGGGAGAAAGACGTGAGCTTGGAAGACATACATCACACGCACGCACACTTATTACAGTTGTGCCCTCGCTCGGAGGGTCCGAAAGAATAATACAGTTCGAATAAATAATTACAATCCGGAATGAATAATTAAATATTACAAAACCCTAATTAATTAACAAATTAACTAGGAAAGCGATAAACTAGCATGTAAGCCTATGGACTGCCTCAGCTCTGTTCCGAATGGTGGAATGATGCATGCTTGAATTGCCTAGCGCGGAAATTGAAGCCGTTGAAACGGTTTTTAGTTGCTCTTTTAATTAAAGCCGCTGAAACGGTTTTTAGTTGCTCTTTTAAATTGAAGCCGTTGAAACGGTTTTTAGTTGCTCTTTTAATTTGTTTTCCTAGTGTGGAATCTTTTCAATAGAAAAATATTTCTTTTAATTGACTTGTCCTATCTATCTTACTTTATTGTCATTTTAATTTTTTGTTTTTCATTGTAAACTCTAGTAAAAAGGATTTTTTGCTTTACTTGGTAAATTGAAGCAGAAGAAACTGGACAGAATTTTAACCCTCTCAGGGGCACAGGTGGTAATATAAAAATGATCCCTGTTAGAGGACAGGAACGAGGATTGGAAAAAAAATCAAAATTAGAGATCAGGGACGGAGTGTAAAACCCACCCCCTCCTCACCCCGTTGCCATTTCTACTAATGGGGTTAGTCACTCCATAGGATCTGTCTGCATGACCTTAGGAAATACAGTAGCACAATGCCTCTAGATCAATGCAGTACTTCACAAATCACTCGAGTAGTGTCACCCTCTCATAAACATTGATCTGAGTTGTCGTTGCACCGTAGATGTCAACAATGTGCAAAATAGTCATGAGACTCACAACAATGTGCACAATAGTCATGAGACTCCCAACACAACACTTATACTTCCAACAGAGCCTAGGGTTTGATTCTCAATCAATGCACTATCAACAAAATATACCAAAGGGGGGAAATTCAATAATTATGCCAATGTCCCTCAAACTGACCATTTTCAATTCATGCGAAACACAACATGTGAGCACAATTTTTTCACACAAAACACCAAGCCATAGGCACAGTACAGACATCAGTTGGTTTGACTTCCATCACATTGAAACAATTTCTGTAAACACCTCACACTTTCCAATTCAACAGCACATGCGTATCAGGCAACTCCATCGTTTAGGATGCTTTGGGCTTACGTTCTTTTACATGTTTAAAGTTAAAATACAACTTAGACAAGCAATCTGCTCTAGTTCTTATATGTCATACGTTTCACTTGTCAAACAAAACATCATCTGACAACATTGTTTTATAAATATTAGTTTAGATATTAGCTTAGAATGATGATCTAGACATATACTAAATCAAGTAACAACATACTTGTCAATATCCAAAGCTTTTGACGTCAACAAACCGTGTTCAGCCAACCAACACAACCCTACCATCACCACATGTACAAAGATTCTAATATTATATTCATTTTGTTTCATAGTAGCACACCCTTCCAACAACTGGCTGGGACTCCATATGCATATTACCTTCATGAAATCTTCAATCTCACCTGCAAGTAACCAAACTATACGATCAGCTCTAAAACAGAGGCATCTAAAGCAACCACTTGTTCACCAATGTTGGATAATACAAAACAGTTTTATGGCTGTACAGTTTTATATGTGATCAAAACAAATATGCAAGTGCTTGCAACATCAATTTTTAGTGTTCAGTTATTGCTTCATCCACTATATTTGCCAGTTATTAGTACAGATTTTATTCAAAATAAGATACAGCATAGTGCAGTCATTTGTTTAGACTAGGGGCAACCCAAATTGGTGTTGGCTCTCAGAATCTCTAATCATTTCAAGTTGTATCCTCAACTTTTACTTGGCCATCTAAACATTTTCAGCTCGTAAATGCCAAGGCTCTAAGTCAATGTATGTCATTAGACTACCTTCTTGTAAAACATGACTAGTCAATACACCAAATACAAGAAAAATTGAAGACTGTTATTACACAAATTACAAACACAAACCTCGTAGAAGGAAACCACCTTGGCCAATTATGGCTATCACTTCACCTACTCCTCCTCTCTTGGTTATAAATTGAGATGAGTGAGGAGGGGTTGTATATATCAGAAATTAGAGAGTGAGAGCTGTGAGTTGAGTGAGTTTCATCTCCTCCTCTGTATTTGTATTTTGCTCCATTTCAATGAAAATTCTCATTTCTGTCCGTGGATGTAGGCATTGGGCCGAACCACGTAAATATTGTGTTCTCTGTGTGTGTGAGATAATTTTTCTGGGTGTGTTTGATCCTAACAAAGTGGTATCAGAGCTAGTTGAGTTTTTTTCTGAAAAACAGAGTGCATTTTTCAGAATTGCTCAGAAATCGAAGTAGTCAAAATCCACTTTTGATCACATAAGCTTGAAGCCCTCAATGAGACGAGCACATAGGAAAAAACCGCGTCAAAAATGGAGGTCGGAGTAGGCCGCACGCTCTACACGCTCCTCTGACGCCGTTCCCACGCGCCGGCGATTGGATTCACGCGCTCCACGCACGAACCCAGGGAAGAAGACGACCCTTCTGTTTTATGTAATTAATACTTATTGGTGAAGATACAAGTCACAAGTTTTGTGTTGGCATAGTGGCTAAGGTCCAAGTGATGCTGCTGCAAGTCAGGAGTTCACAACTCCTTGGAGACGGAAAAATATTTTTTTGGGGTGAAAATCCACTTAAGCCGAGCCGCCAGCCCAAGCCGAGCCGCCAGCCGATGACGTCAGCATGACCAAGCCGTTGACTGAGCCGATGATGTCAGCATGACCCCAGCCAAACCGGAGAAATAATCCGGTGCTTCTCAGCCGCACCAGATTTTGCCGATCTGAACCGTTAAAATTGTTTTGGCTTTATCTAAGCCATTTGAGGTCCGATTTGGGTGATCAAATAGTGCTTTCCAACTATTTGGAATATTTCAGACACATTCGTACGGTCAAATTTTGCAAATAAGTTTTCAAAAATTTGCAGTTTTTATTTTGGCAATCCGAAGTGCTTTTCCGGCTAATTTGAGCAGTCCGGACTCCACAGCAAAAACTTGTTTTTCAAACAGAGATCATTTTTGTATGATGGAGGAACCAACGTCGACTTCAGGTTCCATGATAAAGTTAAATGCGTTCAATTATGCCATTTGGAAGCCCAGAATAGAAGATGTCTTGTATTGCCGAGATTTGTTTGACCCCATTGAGCTTAATGGAGTTAAACCACCAACGGAAAAAAACGAAGACTGGAAACGGAAGAACCGAAAGACCATTGGCCAGATCAGACAATGGATTGATCACAGTGTCTTCCACCATGTCGCCCAGGAGACTGATGCCTATGCTCTTTGGACAAAGTTAGAAGGCATGTACCAGTCGAAGACTGCTCGGAACAAAGCCCTCCTGATGAGAAGACTTGTGAATTTGAAGTTGAAAGGCGTATCTCTGTTGCTGAACACACCAGTGAGTTTCAAAATTTGGTGAACCAACTAACTACTGTCAAAATGGAGTTAGATGATGAGATGCAGGCCCTATTGCTGCTCAGTTCTTTGCCAGACAGTTGGGAGACATTGGTGGTGTCTCTCAGCAACTCTGCCCCAGAAGGGAAACTGACCATGAGCATGGTTACAGATGCTTTATTTAGTGAAGAGGCAAGAAAGAAAGAAATGGGTGGAGATCAATCCCATGCCCTCGTCACAGAAAATAAAAGCAGAGGTAGAGGCAGGGACAGGGGAAGAAGCAAAAGTAGAGGACACAGCCGAGGAAGATCTCAAGACAGAGGGAAATGCCTTTGCACAGCAGTCACGGTTGTTTGAGTGATGAGGCCCATTTCGAGTCTCACATTAATGATCTGAACCGTTCAATATTTAGGATTTTTCGTGTAGAACATCCTTGGAAAAAAAATTCGAATTGATCGGATATCAATAGCACTATAATTAAATTAATTTTGTACTCAAAATTACATTTATCGTTTATTTTACGATACAAAATTGATTGATTATAGTGCTAAAGATGAACTAGATTTTTTTACAAAGATATTCTACTTGAAAAATCCTAAATATTGAACGTTTTGAATCATCAAGACAGGACCCGAAATGAGATCAATCTCTCTTAACAGCAGTGTCTGCTGTACAACTGCCACCCTTCATCCGAATATGATATCTAAAGGGTATGTTTGTTTAAACAGACTAAATAAGGGGAGATTGTAATCCAACAGACGGTCAGTTTTGGGATACATTATCGTTGGACTATTTTGTTGGAAAAATGTGTATTCTATATTTGTTTAGTTATGAGATTAGATATCTAGATTTGATTATTCTATTAAATTTTATATTTGTTTAGTCATGAGATTAGATGTCTAGATTTAACTATTATATTGAATCCCAAATGATCCTATTTTATTTAATTTTTTTACTAAAACTTTTTTAAAAATTAAATAAATAGAACATCAATAAAAATTATGAAAATTTATTTTAATTTTTAGTTGAGATTTTTAAATTTTATTTTACTTTACTAAGTATAGTTAATACCACAAGCTCTCTGTTTGGACAAAATAAGACACGTGGTCCCTGGTCAACCGGCCAGTCGACCTCCAGCCAAAAATGTAACCCCATAAAATGAGTAACTCTAAGTTTTGTGTCCGACACTCTTCTCGAGATAGAACAATTCAACATATTTTGTGTCCGACACTCTTCTCGAGATAGAATAATTCAACATATTTGAAACTAATAATTCAGTGTAAAATTTCTAAACTAAACAATGGATATTCCATCTACCGGATTGTACGTCTTATCCCATAATTCTATTCCTCCAAACAAACGTGTTGAAAAAGAATTATGACAATTCGCCATCCCCTCTTTTTCTTATTGAGCAAAGAAACTAATGACCCATATGTGTTTTAGAATATGTGAAAGTAAGAAATCACATGTATGAAATTGTTTATAATGTGCTATTGACCAAATTTATACTAACATTTTTGTTATGTGTATGACTTTCTTACTCCAATGTAGTTTAATAAGAAATGAAAAATTATAATAAGAAATATAACACTGAATATTATCATCTACTAGGGACCATTATCAATGTGAATTCTGGGCTTTCAATGTAGATTCGCTAGTGGTCATGGACGGTAGGCACTAAGGGGCTGTTTGTTAGAGCTTGTGGAAGCTGATTACTTAGGCCATCTTCAACGGTGCATTAGATTAAGCATCAAATTCAAATTTGATGAAAAAAGTCCCTTTTTCCCTCTCTGGTGGTTTCACCAAATTGATATCAAACTGAGAACGGAACAAAACTTTCATCAAACTGAGAACAAGTGCGAGATTTCACCATTTCACTGTGCTGTAACGTTGGGGGTGGGCCAACCGGTCAACCAGCCGAATGTCCGACCGGTTGACCCACCGGCCAACCGGCTCCCTCAATCCTGCGAACTGGTTTATTTTCTGGAACCTGTTCAAATAGGTAGGTTATTTTGTGGACTAGGAATAAATTGAAGGGTGATATAAATTTAATACAGACAAGGAGATTAAATTTAATAAATTGAAGGGTGGAACTGAATGATTGTCGAGCTCAATCCTGCATTCATCATCTGGAAGTTCAATCATTCCCTTAGTTTGTTCCCGGACAAGAAACAAATTAGGGTTGATCAAATGGCCTGATGGGTGGAACTGAATGATTGTCGAGCTCGAGCCTAGATCTTTGAGCATTATTCTGGATGCCAACAATATCTCGGTAATGTATATATGCTCTAGATTTTTGTTCTCACAAAGAGATGCAATGTAATCTGTAGAAGCTTCATCATTTGTGGAGTTCACTTGTCTGAGCTTATGAACCATGTGCTTGATGTTTTCTAATTTTTCTTGATCAAAGTCAGGGTTGAGATGGAGTCTTTTGCTGTTCAGCAAGTCATGTAGATCTACCAAATTCCATTCCGCTTCATCAGAATTTAGGGTCTCATCGTCTGTACCAAAAAAAAATTGATAAGCCTAACCGGTCGACCCATCGGTCAACCCACCGAACATCTCGTTCCCTTTTGATGCACACCATTGGAGCTACCCGTATCAGATTGAGAAAATCAGTATTTTTTTACTCAGATTTGATAAAAATTATAATGAACCGTTGGAGATACTCTTAGGAGTCTATGTTAGATTATTTAGTATAATTTATACTTAGCTTATTAGGCAAAATTAGCTTAAATAAGTTTTAAAAAAATTAATTATTTAAAACTGGGAAGAGGAGTGTTTTAAACCTTTGTTTTCTTATTATCAAATTTTAGCTTAAAAAAGAACTCAACCAATTAGGGCCTAAATTAAAAATGAAAAACTTTATTTCAAAGCAAATTGTCATTTTATCAATTTTTTTACTTATTGCTTTACATTAGAGTGGGGGTGTTTGGGAAGATGGTTGGACTAAAATAGTTTATTAAAAGATAAAATAAATTAAAATAATCAATAAAACAAAATGTCATTTCTAATCTATAATCATTTTGCTTTTTCTCTTACAATCATCAAATTAACTATAAAAAAAAAATAATTAACTTTTTAAACACAACTTTTTTAATTAACTTAAAATAGTTAAGAAATTAAATAACTAAATTAGCCAACTTCTTAAACAAAGCCAATATTATTTTGATAATTAAAGACACCATAATCTTTTTATTCTAAAATGATAAGTTCAAAACCCAATTTATTATGTACAATTTTTCTGTGTACAATTTTTTTGTCTGGATATTCCTACTCTATTTTAACACGTGTTAATACGTGGCCTAATTTACTTTGCGATTGGACTTCCAGTTAGTTTATGTTGTCTGGGCTCGGAGGGCGTCGTGGTCCCGTTTTGATAATGTAAAATATTTATCTTGTCAATCTATTTATATATATTATTTATATAAAAATAAATTAATTCAATAATCATAACAAATTTATTTTATCATATTTATCATTATAAAATTAAACAAAAAGTATATTTTTAAAAAAAGATCATCTATTTTTTTTTTTTTTTGAGATAAATGGATAAAATTAGTAAGTTGTGATTATCAAATTAACGTAATTTTTTGTAAATGATTTCTACAAAAGACACAATAAAATAAATGATTTAAGTTATTAAAATAAAACTCATGATGAGTCTTGTGGGCTTGGGCAACACTCTCCAGTCGAGACTGTGATTGGAGGGGAACATGTCATTTATTTTGAATAAGAAAATGATATATAATTTTACTTTTTAGACTTAATAATGTGTAAGTAAGATAATTAATTGATAGTTATAAAATATAAAAAAGAGAAAGAGAAAGAGTTATTTTAAATATTCTAATTAATTTGTATAGAATTTAAAATTCAAATCCAAATTTTAAGTTAGAATAACAATAATGCATTTTTAAATATCATCTCAATCACATTTAAAATGAATATTTCTCACACGTATTTATTTATTTGAGCACATGTATACGCAAATAGCATTATTGTGTGAACCAAGACTGCTGGAATAATATGCAAAAGGACCACATTTTGGAATAGCTTATAAAACTCGATACTTTATATCCAAAACTCTACCTCACATGGTGTTTTCATGGTGTTTGGGTCAGTTTATTCCCACCTCGACTAATTTTAGAATTTACGTAAAGTGTTCCTTCCACTTAAATCGGACAAATCACGAGTAGAACCCGCGAGCATAGTCTCACAGAGCATATTTACTCCTAATGAAAATTGAACTTAAGATCTAAAAAGAGCACACCTTTAGACCTGAAGTTACACCTACTAGGCCAACCCTTGGGTTCTTTCATTGCCCTTCTTACACTATATAAACAAAGTAAAACTTCCTCATTTCTTGTGCTCAAAAAACTTAATTTCACAAACATGGCCTTAAGTTCAATCTTCGAATCATCCGACGGTGAGCAGAGATGGATCAATCAAGTCAGCAAAATCCTCTAAGATGGTCCAAATCGACCTCCCAGTTTCCATCTTTCGAGTCCCAACCACCATTTATGCATTCAAGCCCGAGGCCTACGTGCCTCAGCTCATCGGCTTGGGTCCCTACCATCATTTTCGCTCCGAGCTCTATGAGATGGAGAGGTACAAGCTTGCTGCAGCAACCCGGCATCAAAACCAGTTTGAAAGCCTCGAATTCAAACAACTTGTCAATCAACTCATCGAGCATGAACACAGAGTTCGTGCTTGTTACCATATGTACTTGGACGTTGAAGGCGAAACACTTGCATGGATTATGGCCATTGATGGCCTCTTTTTGCTTGACTTTCTTCGCAATTATCATATCTACATGAAAGAAAATTCGGTGTCTTCGTCTGCAACAACAGCTTACTTAGTTGATTCCACTGGAAGGAAGCTAGCTCATGGCACTGTCCTCAGCGACATAATGATGGTTGAAAATCAATTCCCAATCTTTCTTTCGAGAGAATTTGTTGCCTTCTATGTTGATGGGTTTTTGTAAATCTCTCTCTCCAATCAAACTCATCAAGGAGGACCTCCCTTTGTCTTAGGTCGCTAAGCATGCACATTTGTTGGACCGTTTGTACCACTTGATCGTGCCCAAAAAGAACTATTCTGAAGACAATCCAGGCAATGGATTTGGCAAATTGGGATCGTCGAGCTTTGATGCTACAGAGCTGAGCTTTGATTCAAGTAAGTCTTATCAAGTTTTTGATGAGCTTTGGAACTTGTTATGCAGTCTACATGTCGGGTTAATAAGTACAATCACAAAGCCTGTTCATAACTTATTGGGAGTGTCTTCAAAGATTATTAGTAATGTACCAGGGGTGTCCATTTTAATGTTGAAAAAGAAAGAAGACATAAAACCTGAAAGAAGTTTCTAGTGTCAAGAAAACTCCTAAGGTAGAGGAGATCATGATTCCTTCAGTATCAATGCTTTGCTTTGCTGGGGTGGAGTTTCGCCCCACTACAGGTGACATTTCAACTATTCAATTCGACGCATGCGCTAAGAAATTTTACCTCCCTGTTATCACTCCTTTTTTTTTATCGGCAAAAGAAAAGACTTTATTGATGAAAAGTACATACAGAATATGAAAAATTACATCAATAAAGAGGAGGTTGGAGCTAGACCAAAGAAGAAAAAGAGTGAAACTCAAAAGAGTGTAACTCCAACATCAAAAGTCCACCCTCGCAATAAGGCAAAGCATGACAACAGAGTGTGCTCCAGGCCTCCACACAATAAGGACATTAGAGTGAATCTCAAGACCAACATGAACAAGAGAGTGTAACTCCAAACTATCCAATTTGACCAAGAATTTGTAGCCACAAAGCAATAGCAGACCAGCAAGCATAACCATTCAGTCTTCCCAAAAAACTCCCCGATGAGAGCTATCCTAATTTATAGCAGCATAAACTCAAGTTGAGAAATTCAACCCATAGAACTAACCTAATTTACAGCAGCTCCACCATCTCTATTCACCAGCACCAAACCAATTACAGCCCAACTGATATACCAGAAACATATCAATAGTAACAGAGCAGACCAACCAATTCCAGACAATACAAAGCAGACCAAACAGCAAAATAGCAAAATAACAATACATTATACACAAGTCCAATGTAGCAGACCATAGCAATTCACCTCCCACCAGTAGAGCCAGGGCCAGGGCAGAGGTAAACCAGATAGAAACAGATAGCAGAGAAGAACCATGACATGAACTCCCAACAAACACCCCCAGTTCCTGCACTTCTACACTTTTGGATCTGCACATCATTAATCAAGAACAGGTATTCAACCAAACCAGGAAATCACCTAAAAATACTGCTGCAGCATACTACCAAGTATTCACCCCATTTGGATCTGCACATCATCAACCAAGAATAAAGTAGCTTCTTCACAAGCTAGCAAAAACAAAGATGCCCTAACTGAACCCAGCAAACTCCACCCAACTCAGTACAGCACAACACCTCCAAAGCACATTCTGATCTGCCCTAAATTACAGATGAAATCATTGGTTGAGAAATGGAACTCTTTCAGATATGGAATCAACCACAGAGCAATCCTAGTTTTAACTAATTCACACAACTCCATCAAATTTGGGTTAGCTGCCTTAAACACACATTCATTTCTAAGTTTCCAAATAGACCACAACACAGCCAGAGGGATAGCACTCCAAATATTTCTTTCCAGCCTCTTCATCCTCCCTCTAGCCCACCATAGCAACAGCTGATCCACCGAGTTTGGTAATGCCCCTTGAGTCCCCCACCAATTCAAAATATCAATCCAGACCCTCCACACAAATGGATAACAGATCAGAACATGGTTCACTGACTCACACTCAGCCTTGCAAAACACACACAGATCAACCCTATTCCCAGACAGAACACCAATTCTTTGTAAGAACTCCACAGTCTTAATTCTATTTTTCCAAGCTAACCACCCAAATACTTGAACTTTAGGTGGGACAAAATTAAGCCACACTAACTTAGTAATTGGAAGAGTTGGGCTACTATTACAGGCAAGTGAACTACACAAAGAGGCTACAGAAAATTGACCTGAAGATGATGCTATCCAGACAGGCCTATCCCTGTCATCACTCTGAACGTGAACTCGGAGGTAGTGATGAGAAACTTGGTGGCATATGAGTCTTCAACTACCTCCGAGTCACTTGTTTTCACACGATATACAGAGCTGATGAATGGAATCATAGATATTGTTGAGGATGCAAAGCTGCTTAAAGAAAATAAAATCATCGTAAACAGTCTAAAAAGTGATGCTGATGTTGCGGAACTCTTCAATGGGATGAGCAAGTCAGTGAGACTCACAAATGTGCCCTATATTGATAAGGCCATTGAAGATGTGAACAAGTGCTTCAACACGCAGCAGATTATGATGTATAGACGGATGAAGAATTTCGCGTACAGTTCATGGCAGATTCTAACAATCATAGCCGTGGTTTTGCTCATGTTGCTGATGGTTTTCGATCATTTTGCTCGATTTATAGCTGTCCTCGTATGTTCCACACCTTTAGCAGTTCAACTTGAGGTTCAGGGTGATATATATTATGATTTTAATTGGAATGTATTGATATTGGTGATACCGTCACATATCAAATAGTATCGGTTATAAAAAATTATCGGTATCGATTGACATTTAAAACCATTATATATATATATAGTCTTCATGATTTTTTTTTTTTTTGGTTTGATATTTGTTAAATTTTCTGATATGTTCTAATTAATTTGTACGTGTTCTTTTGTGTATGTGTTGTCTGCCTGTTCTTGTTGTTAATAGCTTGTTTGTTTGTTTTGTTTTTTTATCAGTAAAACATTAATTTTATTAACTCAAAATTAATAAATATATCGAGATAATATGAATTAGGAAAAAGAGATTCTTTCACAATCCGAAAAGAAACCTTGCATGTTGGCACATGACACCACTCTTACAACCATTACAATCAGTCACCAAAGCCAAATTCTAAAACAATAACTCCTCTCCCATAAAATATAAGTAAAAAATAAAAAATAAAAATATCAGCTGCATGGAGAAAGTAAACCAAAGTGACCAATGGGACAATTGGAATGCCATACCAGCATAACAACTATTACTACTAGTACCAAACAAGCTTGACTCAAAACCCAAAACTTGTTTGGTTTAGAATTTTTTTTGAAAATTCACTTCAAAACTCAATGTCTAAAACTTGTTTGATTTAGAATTTTTACAAAATCGATTTTATATGATTTTCACAAATTGGCCAAATAATTTTTATATTTTACATGTATATGATCTAAATAGACTTAAATAGTAAACAAAATATAAAAAACACAAAAATAAATTTAATAAATACACAAAACATTAAAATTGTATTAATTTTTAAATGGATCAATTTTTTTTATATTTTTCATTATTCAGTAATTTTATAAAAAGTTATATTTAAATGTGAACCGTTTTAAATGTATATAGATTGAGTGGATATAAAACAACAAAAAAAGTGTTAAATTTTTTTAAACTTTTATAAAAACATATAAAATATGGAGTGAAACTTTGTCCTATAAATTAGATTAGATGCATCTAAAAAGTAAACTTAGATTAGGTATATGAAAGAAGTAAAAAAAAAAAATTGAATATTGTAAAAGGGTTTTGACCAAAAGACAAAAAAAACTCGACCAAAAAAAACTCAAAAACTAGTTTTAAAAACTCATAACCAAATAAGTTTTGAATTTAATCTTCTAAAGACTATTTTCAAAACTCATAACTAAATAATTTTTAATTTTTAAAACTCTTCTTAAACCCCCAAAATTGATTTCAAAGCTAAACCAAACACAACGTGAGATTTTGAATGATACAAACTGTTCTCCAACATTCTTTAAAATTAATAAATATGGTGTCATTTGGCAAAAAAAAATTTAATTGATTTTTTTGAGTTGAGATTTTTTTAGCTTGAGACTCAAAAGTTTGTTTTGGTTAACTTTTTAATTTTTTTGATTTTTATAAGAAAAAAAGTGAAATAATTATGATTTGAATGTAATATTTAGTTTTATTGACTTATTTAATCTATTTTGTCTTTTGTGCTTATATAGACAAAAAAGCCCTAACCAAACGAAATAAATATTTTTAAGAATATGCTATTTTAGTAATTTTTACTATGATAATCACTAAGTCCGCTTTCCTAAGCACTAACTCTGCTTGCCTAAGCACAAAAAAGTGAAATAAATATTTTTGCTTAAGCACTAACTCCGCTTGCTTAGTTTGGGAATAGACTATTTTAGTAATTTTTTAACTTTTTACGAAAAATATATAGAAAAGTAGAGAGAGTAATGTGATAACTTATAGCCTAGAATTCAAACGATTGGTCGATATGATAATCGAGCTTGGCTTGGCCTCGTGCTTGGGCCAAGCTTGGGCGAGCCTGACTATTTTTTTTTAGTTTTTTTAATTTTTTTTTTCTACCAAAAGTTTATTATTTTCCACTAAAAAAGACACTAGGCCTCGGACGAGGCGGGCCTTGAGTAGGCCTTAAGCAGGGCGAGTAGGCTTCAAAATGATGGGCCAGGCCTAGGCCCTGAGGTTTAGGCTGGGTTCGGGTCTGAGAGTAAACGGGCCTAAACTGATTGGACCTAGCCCCGGCCGCGGGCGGACTTTGGGCTGCCCACGGGCTGTGTGTCATTTTTACACTCTTGTGAAAGAGAGGAGAACAAAGAAAGTGATAAAGAGTATTGGGAAATGTACACCATATATATAGGACTAATGCTTGGGACCTCAACAAATCAAGACTTGAATGCCTCGAATTGTTTTTTTTTTTTTTTTAACACCACTAGGTAGCTCGATTTGTTTTTTTTTTTACCTTCTCTATTTGTTGGGCTATGTTGGTTTGGTTGTTATTTTTATTTTATTCATTTGTTGGATTGTGTGTTGGTTTGGTTGTTTTTTTTTTTTTGGAAGGGTAGTTATGTGTAGGGGTGTGCCAAAAAATTAGACATCCCGTACCAACTCAGCCTGTGTGATTTATTAAGGAGTGAGTTGAGTTGGACTGGTTGGATGATAAAATTGACTGATTAATTAGGCTGCTTGTTAAAATTTGTTAATTATATATAGTTTTGTACGAGTACCTACTATATTTTTTTATTTCAAAAACAATACCAAAGCCATTTCAATTTCCTACGAAGTTTCATAATTTTGAAATAAAAATATAGCAGGGACTCATACAAAACTATATGGAATTAACAAATTTTAACCAGCAGCTTAACTGATCAGTCAATTTTATCACCCAACTAGTCCAACCCAACTCACTCACCTTATCAAACTACACAGACTGACAGGCTGAGTTGGTGCGAAATGTTTAGTTTTTTAGCACACCTCTACACATAACCACCTTTCCACAAAAAAAAAAAAAAAAAAAAAAAAAAAAAAAAATCATTTCGAGCCTCGATTTGTCAAGGCCCCTAGCACTATACTCTATATAGATAGGTAGTTTGGTCATTTTATAGAAATTTGTCCTTATGGATAAAGTATTTTTGTGTCTGGACTTTTAGACAAAGAAAATTTAAATTTGAACTTTTGGATTGAAGGCTCAATTTTTTTTTAATCTCATGTTTTAGCTAAAATATCAAGAAATTACTAAATAGACTATTCCCAAACCAACCCTTAGCAAGTGAAATAAAAACAAAGTCCATTCCACAACCCTCTAAAGATAAATAAATGAATAGAAAAATGAAGGGAAAAAAAAAATCAATGAATGAATGAACCTAGCACCCCGGCACATGAATGCTGCTTTTTTTTTCTTTTTTCTTTTCTGTTTTTTGAAGGAAATGCTGCAAAATTCAATCTGCAAATTCCTCCCCCTTGCAATATGTTTCGAAACATAATCTTTAAGAGGGGTTTGGTTGAATTTTTGTGAATTGTAGATTGGAATCGAATCGATTATCTAATCATGAGAACCAAAAAGTATAGAAATTAATTCAATGTCAAATTTTGACAATTAGCAGGTGATATAGCAAAACAATTGGAGTTTTTGAGGTCCTGCCAATTTTTTACGATAACAAAGCGACATATCAAATTATTAAAGATGTTAAAAGTCTTTTTCTTTTTCCGGTGAACTGGAACTAATAGCACTGGACAGCCCAGTTCCACATTTTATCGCTACCACATAGCAGTTTTTCACGGTCCAATTTGATCATCTTCTAATTCTATATATCTGTAGATTATCATTAAAAATAAAAACAAAAATTAAATTAATTAGATAAATTCATTATATTTGTTTCAAAGAGATGGATGCCTTAATTTATGTCCATTTCTTTCGAATGAAATATGATAAAATTGAGTGAGTACAACCATCAAATTAATTTAATTATTTTGATGAATAAACTAAATACAGGATAGGATAAAAATTAAAATTTAAAAAAAAAAAATTCAGTTGTGATTATTAAAACTACGGACTTGATATGGAGAAAGTCACTTTCCAAACTTGTATAGCAACAAAACAAGGTCTATCCGTTTCATAAGAGTATTCGGCAATAATTGCCCACCAACCATTAAAAAGAAAAAAATAAAATAAAAAAAAGTAGTATACCAATATTAATTAATTTTAGAAACACATACCAATACACTAACGGCCACTAATGAACAATTCATTTCTGCTCTCACCTTGTGCTTGCTACAATTTTGATGAGATAGGGTCAACCTATGATTTAAGTCAGTCTCAATGGAATGTGTGTGGCTCCCCCACTTACCGGGTCTGTTTAGGCCCTTCTTGTCTAGCTCCCCGACAAGCAGGGCTCCTTTGATTATGCCCAATTAAGAGTGCAATTTGGGTGAGTTTGGAAGAACTGCGGGATTGCTTAGCTTGAATTGTATTGACATTTGTCAAAGCCTAACTTACTATCTGTGTGAGTGATTTTCTGATCACACTGCCCGTTTAGTAATCAGCTAGAGGGCACCGGCAGAATAGATGGTTTCAGCTAACCTGTAACAGAAAGAGAAGGCTCCGACGGTGGTTCTTCCACCCGGGGACACTCCGACGATCAAGTCAGTATATCTCTCAAAGATAATTAATAATGCTAAACTTAATGCTCAAAGCATAAATTGCGTACCTTAGACCCACGTGGGTGCCTCTCTTTTATAGTTAACTCAATCCTAGTCCCACTAGAAGCCTGACTTCTATGGACTCCAATTCAGTACTCACTTTGGACTTCTCAAGAAATAAAGATAAACTCCTTAAGAGTTTTATCCTCATCTTGACTAAGTCTCCTCTTCATTCTAGGACTCTTGTCCCTTATCCGTTTATCTCGGATTCCAATATCTTCGGAGATAACCTCGGCAACGCCGAGATAATCTCGGCATAATGACTAGGACACGTGGCACCTCGGCTGACACATCGACGTCACCTTGCCACGTGTTGGTACTCAGAAAATATATCCCCACAACTGCCCCCTAGGTTCTATTACCTCGGCATTTTGAGGTGATGGAACCTATATCGGTACTTCCTCCTGTACATTGGCTCAAGAACTCCTCAGTCGAGATCATTCATTTTAGGCCGACATGTTTTCTTCAGAGAACAAGGATTCCAGTGAACTCTTTCACATGTGTGAGTTGTCACGTATCATTTACTCAACCGTTTCATTCACGCGTCTCCACCTCATTGAACCGTGCCCATGACGCGCTTGCAAGCCGTCTTGCGTCTGTGGGCGCCGTCTGACGTATGCGTTGTTCCAGGCGCATTTAATGCTCTGTTTTGTCGCCGTTTCAAATTTTTGACAAAACCTTTCCTCCTTTCTTCATTTTTTCACTTTTGCATTTGATTTCTCTTCGCTTTTTCTCTCTCTAGCTCTTGAATACGCCATTGCTTCAGTCCCAAGTTCTGCAATTGTCTTCATTCATCTTTCTGGTGAAGCTTTCGCTACTCTGTTACTCCTGTAACCATCGTCTGACTTCGGCGAATCTTATTCCGGCCTTACTTCTTCTGGTAAGCTACTGTTCCTTTTGTTTTCAATTCTGTTGATATTCTTCATTACTTGTTGCTATTATTGTTTCAAATCTTGTGAATCACATATCTAAACATATTTATTCAAATGGTTTTGATCTTGCCCATATCTTGAATACATACTGTTCACCACTTTGTTGCTTTCTTGTTACTGTTCTTGACCCTTTGTTTCTCGTATTCTTTATGCTCCTGATATCCCATCCATATTCTTGATTCTAAAGCACCTCTTTGCCTTTCTGTCTTCTAGATCCGTGCCTTCAACCCTTGCTTTCATAGATCTAGGTTTGGAATTTGTTGTGCAGAACCCATAATTTAGGAAAAAACTGGAACTAGTACTTTACCTAGGTTTTTGCCGAGGTCCCATCAATAAAAAACATCTTCTTTCTGAATTTCAACACCCTTCTAATTCAGGCTGGTATCATGGGTATGTGGAGACATAGGGTAGACACCCCGACTAAACTTGAGTACTTTAGGCAAGAGTTCTCCATTCCTGCCGATGTCCATCTGAGGCTGGCTGGAGATGATAACTCCATCATGCCCACAGATGATTCAATGCCCTTTCCCATTGTGGCTTTCACTGAGTGCGGACTCCGGCTTCCACTCAACATCCTTTTTCGCGAGATTCTTCACTACTATAAGTTGAACCCCATGTAACTGGCCATTAACTCTTATCGAGTGATCCATGGTGTTATTGCCTTAGCTAAACAGGAAAACGCTAGGATCACCTTAGCTGATATCCAGCACTGCTATACCATGTGTGCCCTTAATTTGAAAGAAAAATGTTACATTTATTACCTTAAGCCGAGGTCTACAGAATTCAAAATCGTAGCCGACCTCCCAGACTCCAACAAGGGGACTGGAGATGACTATTTCATTACCTCGGGAAATTGGGAGTTTGCTTCAGACGAGGACATCCATCTCTACCCTCTTCCTCGATCAATTTTAGAGGGCAAGGGTACGGGCCCAGTATTCAGCTTTGCCTGTTTTCTTTTAAAGTCTTAAATACTTTGTCTATTTCTGACGTCTGCTCTTCTTGCAGCTGTTCGTAAGCCACCGAAAAATTTTCGCCAATCCTTTGTTCCCAGCAAGGATTTGAAGAAACTTCTGGCATTGCCAATCCATAAAAGGAAAGCACCTGTGCTTCTCAATTTTATTCCAACATATAAGTCAACTTTGCCCGACGTTCCCAAAAGGAAGAAGAAAAGCCTTTCTCCACCCTCTGTTACAACTCCATTGACTGCATCCACATCACGAACAGATCAAGGATCAACGTCCGATCTAGCTGATCAGCCATCAACTTCGGCTCCATACCTGGTCCCAATATCCGAACGAAAACGTCGGCGACGACTTGTCCTTACTGCCGAGATGGGCCGCCCAAAACCAGTTGCAAAAGACCTCTTAGCCAGCATTCCATCATCTGTTGACGATCAACCAACACAAACCCAACCTCCATCAAAGCCGAAAAGAATAAAGAAAGCTCAACCAAAGGCTAAGATAGCTCAAGTTGAATCTAAAGACACCTTGCATATCTCAAAGTTGGCTGAAAGTGATAAATCTCAGCCTTCTGCTGGGAAGAGGCGCTCTGAGTCTCAACCACCAGAATCCCAAAATCCAAAAAAGCCGAGGTCTTCTTCTGCAACAACCTCGGGATCAAAAAAACCTGATTCCCCCTGGGCCCCCTCAATTACTCTGGAAGACAAGCCTGTTATGGCAAGTGACAGTGCCGAGGATATTAATGTTGCTATTACCAGGTAATTTGGAGCAAAACGCCCAGTACAATGAGTATGAGAATTACGCTCTAATGCTTCAGCACTTCGTTCAGGTAGATGTCTTCTATTTGGTAATTATCTTCTTTCTTTCTCTTTATTTCGTACTTTGAATATTCTCTAATACCTCTGTTTTCTTTCAGGCCATCCAGTATGCCCACTCTTTCTCAATGCAGTCTTTTGAGAATTGGGAGAGGCTTGTTGAGATGAAGAGGGAGTTTTTTGCCCTCCAAAAGACTAACAAAGGTCTTCAATTAAAGATGAAAAAACTGGAGGACCAAGCCGAGGCTGCAATTAAAGCTCAGACCAATGCCGAAGAGAAGACTGAGGCTGCTGAGGCTATCAGGAAAGTGGCTGAGTCCCAGAAGAGAGAAGCTGAGAAAAAAATGGTCCAAGCCGAAAAGGAGCTTCAGGAGGCACTGGCCACCAAAAAAGCCGAAATAAAAGATGCCGACGAGAAGGCGTATGCCCAAGGCATGGCCGACGTCATAGATGCCTACGAACAACAAGTGAAGGAGGCATGCAACAAGGGTTTAACCTTTGGTTGGATGTCTCTTCTGAAAAAACTCAATGTCCCAGAGGACTCACCACTGAGGAAAGCTAATGTTATTCCTCTTCCATTCCCTCCACCTCCTCCTCCAGCTCAGTCCGATGAAGATTCAGAATCTGAAGATGAGGAAGAGGATGATGCCTTGGTGAGAAAAGCAAAGAAGGCTACTGCGTCCAAGTCCCCTTCTCAAAATGAGCAAGTCCTGGACTTAACTCAAGACGAGGAGGTTGAGGAGGTTCCCAAGGATGAGATTCCTCCAAAGGTATCATCAGATTCACTTCTTGCTAATAAGAGTATTGATGAGACCCTTGCCCAAATTGATGCCGAGATCACGGTGGAGAAGGCGGCCGAGGTATCTTCTCAGTAGTCCTTTGACGTCCAAACCCAGCCTGCTGCCAATGTTGGGGAATCTTAGTTTTGATGTCATGTCTTTTCTTTTCTTGTCTTTTGTACTCTTGTACTTCTTTGTTTCTTTAGACGATGTAAGTTTTGTCTATGGCCGATGTGCCTTTTTGTGAATGCTAACTCAACTTTCTTTTTCTGAATGCTTGTATCTTTGTCTTCTTCTAACTGCTCTTGCATGATTCTATACTTAGAATATTTTGCATGTCTTATGTACTCTTTCTTCTTTGTGCAATTTTCTCGGGGTGACACACCTCGGTTATGCCACTGACGATTTACCTCGGCAAGTACTTATCCTGTAAATTGCTTACAAATTTCAATAAGGATTAACATATACTATTTTAATTTCTATTTGGTAAACTTTTCTTAAGTTATAACGAGTGCCAAACAATGATTTTAGTTTAGCTTCAACTTGTAAATTGCTACAACTTTCAACAAGCGTTAAGCATTACTTTGGTTTAACTTCAACTCATAAATTGCTATAAATTTCAACAAGTGAAGATAAACAATAATATCGGTTTAACTTCAACTTGTAAATTGCTACAAATTTCAACAAGTGAAGATAAACAATAATCTCGGCTTAATTTCAACTTGTAAATTGCTCAAACTTCAACAAGTGAAGATAAACAATAATCTCGGCTTAACTTCAACTTGTAAATTACTACAAATTTCAACAAATGAAAATAAACAATAATCTCGGCTTAACTTCAACTTGTAAATTGCTACAAATTTCAACAAGCGTTAAGCATTACTTCGGTTTAACTTCAACTTGTAAATTTTTACAAAATTCAACAAGTGTTAAACATTTTTGTCTTCTCTCTGCCCCCAATGTGAACCTAAGTTCCACTTGGGTTCTCATTATTCAGAAACAACATTATGCATCTTATATCAATTCACAAGTGTTGGAGAAATCTGCTAAGATTTTATTGATGACGTCGACAAAAAAAAATAACAAAGAACATCTAATGATAGAAAAATTTCAAATTACAAGTGTTCCAGGGTCTTGGCAATGCTTTGCCCTCATTATCTTCAAGCCGGTATGCTCCATTACCCAATACTGAAGTAATTCTGTAGGGTCCTTCCCAGTTTGGGCCAAGCTTGCCCTCTCTGGGATCCTTCTTAGTGCCAACAACTTTTCTTAGGACTAGGTCGCCGACCTGAAAATTCCTTAGATTGACCTTTTTATTGTAAGCTCTAGCAAGCTGCTGCTGGTATGCTGCGAGCTGAATTGCAGCTTTCTCCTTTCTTTCTTCTAAGAGGTCCAGATCTCGAGCTAGAAGTATATCATTAGTCTCATTCTCTACTCCCTGGGTTCTGATCCCTGGGATGCCGATCTCCAGTGGGATGATTGCTTTTGTGCCGTAAGCCATGGAAAAAGGGGTTTCCCCCGTTGATCTTCTCGGCGTAGTCCGCTATGCCTAGAGTACATTGGGCAACTCGTCTACCCACTTTCCTTTTGCTGTCTGCAGCCTCTTCTTTATCACATCCAAAATTACTTTGTTGGATGCTTCTGCTTGCTCATTGCTTTGGGAAAAACTTGGTGTTGAAAAGTAATTCTTTATCTTGAATTTCGCACAGAAGTTCTTGATGAGTTTGCTGTCAAACTGCGTTCCGTTGTCGGCAACTATTGCTCTTGAAATGCCAAATCTGGTGATGATGTTTCTCCATATAAAGTTCTTGACGTCCACATCTCGGATTTTGGAAAGAGGTTCTGCCTCTATCCACTTTGTAAAGCAATCTGTTGCTACCAGCAAGTATTTTCTCTACCCAGTTGCCTGGGGAAGTTGCCCAACAAGATCCATGCCCCATTAGGCAAACAACCAAGGGCTGGATACTGGGTTCAGGTCAGCTGCTGGCTGATGTATCAAAGTTGCAAACCTTTGGCATTGTTCACACTTCTTCACATAGGCTTCAGCATCCTTTTGCATGTAGGGCCACCAATACCCGACTGGATACAGGGTTCAGGTCAGCAGCTGGCTGGTGTATCAAAGGTGCGAACCTTTGGCATTGTTCACACTTCTTCACGTAGGCTTCTGCATCTTTTTGCATGTAGGGCCACCAATACCCCTGGGTAATGGCCCTGTGAGCTAATGATCTGCCCCCAGCGTGGCTTCCACAAATCCCTTCATGAATTTCATATAGAAAATCTTCAACCTGCAAAGGGTGTACGCACCTTAAAAGGGGTCCAGTGAAGGACCTTCTGTAGAGATGTCCATCCGCTGTCAGATTGAATCTTGCCGACTTCAATCTGACCTTGTGTGCTTCCTTATGGTCTTCTGACAACTCTTTCTCTTTTAGGAATGCAACAATTGCATCCATCCAGCTTGGTCCCAAGTCCACACACATTGCTTCTTGTTCTGTGATCGGTGGTTCTATGCTCGGGCCTGGCAAATAGTCAATCATTAGTGTCCTTATTTTTCCAGTTTGTATTGAACTTGCCAAGTTGGCCAATGCATCGGCGTGGCTGTTATCATCTCGGCTAACTTGAAGAAGTTGGCAGTTACGAAACAAGGCTGCCAGCCTCATGACTTCCTTTGCGTATGCCGACATTCTCTCATCTCAGGTTGCAAACTCACTTGTTGTCTGATTCACTATAAGTTGTGAATCACAAAAAATTATTACCTCATCTGCTTCTGCTGCCACTGTCAGCTTTAGTCCTGTAATCAATGCTTCGTATTCTGCCTCATTATTCGAGGCCTTGAACCCTAATCGAATGGACTGTTCCAATATCTCCCCATCAAGAGATATTAACACTACTCTTGCCCCCGCTCCTTGTCGGTTTGAGCTCCCATTGACAAACAGGCGAAAGGAGTCGCGATATAAATGCTTCAGGGTCTGAGTTTTTCCTTTCTTTGTTCTTTTACCTTTGGCTGGGCTTCTCCTTGTTTGCTTGGACATCGTTCATCTTGGCTCAGCGGAGCCCGATGTTCGATGGATTCTGGTGTGAATTCGACCACAAAGTCGGTCAAAACTTGGCCCTTAATTGCTGTTCTCGACCTAAACTCCAGGTCGTACTGGCCCAAGGCCACAGCCCATCTTGCTATTCTTTTAGTTAAGTCTCCTTGTTGTAACAAGGACTTCAGTGGGTGCTCTGTTAGCACTATAATCTTATGCGCTTGAAAGTAATGGTTCAGCTTCTTTGAAGCCATTACTAAGGCCAGCATTAATTTCTCTAGTGGTAGGTACCTTGTTTCTGCATCGGCCCCAAGGTTTTGCTTACATAATAAACAGCCTTTTGCTCCTCTTTTTTTCCTTTTGGATTAGCACTACACTTACTGCGTGTTCTGAAACTGCTAATACAAAACAGTTCTTCCCAGGTTCAGGTGTTGAGAGGACTGAAGCCGTGGTTAGATATTTCTTTAGGTTAGCCAAAAGCGGCCTCACATTCCTCAGTCCATAGACAGTCTGTGGCCTTCTTCACCAGGTTGAAGAAAGGTTTACATTTTGTCTGAGCTTCGGCTTATGAACCTGTTTAGGGCCGCGGCCCTTCCAGTAAGCATCTGAACTTGTTTTGCTGATGTTCGGGCTTTTCAGCTCTAGGATGGCCTTGATTTTGATCTGGGCTGGCCTCGAAAGCCCTTTCTTGCTACCAGGTACCCAAAAACTTACCTGATCCAACTCCAAACGCGCATTCGATGCGTTGAGTCGGAGCCGGTATGTTTTGAGTATATCAAAGACCTCTTTTTAGGTCGGCAAGATGACCCTTAGGTTCCTTGGTCTTCACGACCATGTCAATCGATGTAGACCTCCACTGTTTGGCCAATCAGGTGATTGAACATCTTGGTTACCCACCTTTGGTAAGTTACTCCTGCGTTTTTTAACCCCAAAAGGCATTACCTTGTAACTGTACAACCCTTCAGGGTGATAAACACTGTCTTTTCTCATCTGGTGGGTACATGGCTATCTGGTGGTATCCCCTGTAAGCATCCAGGAAGCTCATCCTTCCGTGTCCAGATGTTGGCGTCTACCAATTGGTCAATCTTGAGTAGAGGAAAGCTGTCTTTGGACAAAGCTTTGTTCAGGCTTGTAAAATCTACGCAGACCTCCATTACTGTTTCTTTTTTTTTACTTACCACAGTGTTTTGATAGCCATGTCGGATAATTGACTTCTTTGATGGCCCTAGGCCTCTAGAAGTCTGTCTCTTCCTCCTCCACTGCTTCGACATGCATCAATGTCAGTCTTCTGGCTCGTTGTACTTACTGGTTTGGCTGTCCTGTCAAACGTTCAATTTGTGGCAATTGACCTCGGAGTCAATGCCAGGCATTTCATAAGGCGTCCAAGCGAACACCTCTATGTTTGCTTCTCAGAAAAGTTTCCAGTTCTTTTTCTTCTTCTTTGGCTAAGCCCGAGCCGACAAGAAAGAAGCGTCTTCATCATCCTCCTGGACGATGACTTTCTTCAGTGCTTCTTCTACTCTTCGTGGCTGGCTTCCCTTGCCGACATCCTCTAGGACCTTCATGTCCTCGTCTTCAATCTCTGCCTTCTCCGGTTCTCAAAATGTTGCAGGTGGATTCATTGCTGCCATGGAGCAATTCTTTGCCTGTAGGTTGATCTCCTCTGACTTCTTCACCCCATGCTCTGTTGGGACCCGTAGTAGTTGATGCAACGTGAGGAACTGCCCCCATTGCATGCAACCATGGCCTTCTCAAGATGATGTTGTAGGGCGAGGGCGTGTCATCACCATGAATTCTGTCTTGATCTTCTTAGTGCCGGCTTTGTACTTCCAAGCTTTGTTACGCCCAGTGGCCACGTCGGTGTTCCATTGGAAGCCGACCATTCAGGCCATTGGACTGCTCCAAGTCATTAGGTGATGGCCCAGCTCCTTGAAACATCTAACATACATGAATGTCGCAAGATGTTGCCTTGATCAATCAGGATGCGTTTCACTTGGCACTCCCAACCTTGGAGGATACTACCAAGGCATCATTATGGGATGTTGGACCATCTCTAGGTCAGCTTTAGTAAAGGCTAATCATCGGTCCCTGGCATTCTTCAGGACCGAGGTCTTTTATGTGCTGACCGTGGTTTACAATGCTGTAGGTTTTTACCTTTTGGGTCTCCCCTCGATATGTCGTTTTCGTTCACCTTTGAGTGAATTACATTAACACCGTGGTCTCGCTACTTTTGTGTTGTTGTGCTGGGGGAAGGCGGAATGCTTGGTGCTTGAGGCAATCTTGCTGTTCGTCTTGTCCTAGCCTGCATCGGAAAGGTCCCTCAGATGGCCTTTGCCTCACTGAAGTCTTCTTAAGTGTGCTTTTAGGGCTCTGTAATCCTGAGTTGAGTGCTTTCTTCCAGGTGGTAAGCACACGCCTACCGACGTAAGGTTTCTTTCGATAAATTCCCGCTGGTGCTCTTGTTGGTGTCTGAAATAGGTTGGTTTCGGTATATTCTGATCCAAAGACTTTTTGGAATCGGGATCGGAACATAGTCGTCACTTGCCTGTTTAGCCCTCAATTCCATTTCTTGTTGTCGATCCATTGTTAGACCATCGTTCGTTTCGGCGAGCCATTTTCTTTTCTCTGCTTTGTCTCTTTGTTTTGCCAAAACGTATCCTCCTCGGCTTTAGGGATACTGTCCTCGATTCTCACCATGAGTTCTTCCATGCTTTGTTTTGGCAATGTCTTTTGCCAGATTTCCGTAGTGGGCAGTCATCTTTCAGGCCGTTCTTGAAAGACACGACCGCTACGCTGCTTGGTTGCATTCGGGTATTCGTTGAACACCTCAATAGTACTTTTTTCGTAGGCCCTAAGGCCTTTCATTTCCTTAGGTGATTATTAACAAGCCATCAGTGCATCGACCTCAGGGGTTTGTAGTTTGTACGTCACAAACCTGGCCACGAACATCTCGGCCAGGGCCTTCCCAAGTCTTTTACGCTTCCCTTCAGTAGTTTATGGAACCAATCTGATGCAATCTCCTCCGAAGATGAGAAGGAATACTTTGCAGAGTAACGGCTCGTTCCCACTTATAATGCATTGAATTTAGGTATAGTCCAACGTGAACGTTGGGATCTGACTTACCATCATATAATTTTGGAACCTTAGCATACTAAATCCTTTTGGTGCTTCAATTTTGTTCAGTTTCCAACCGAGATGGTGTCCCTCGGCTTAATCGGGAAAGTACCTCGGTTTTCGCATTCTGTTGCTTCCTTTTGAGGTAATCTCTGCAAGTCTTCTTTTACTCACTCCTTGGAGCTCGGCTATGCTTTTGGACTTCAATTGCTTTTTCGGCACACTTACTTTCGCTTCGTGGTGGGCCGCCGTTTTGATCTTTCTCCATGCGGTTGTGTCAAAGCAGAGCGCCTGCCCTTGAACAATGCCGAATGTTCTTTGGCTCTGGGTCCTCGTGTGATACGTCCTTCGGAACTCTCTCTCTCGGCCTCTTCTCGTCCGACTTCCTGGGAAGGTCGGTGAGAGTGTCCTTGCCGCTCCTGTGTGCTGAGGGGCTTCGGGAATTGTTTTCCTTCCTCTTTTGGGTATTAGTTGCTGGATATCGACATGTCCTGCACAGCGCATACGGTGGCTGCATGACATTGTTCTGCATCATGAAGTTGACGACGCGCTGCAGGTCCTGGCCACTTGTTTGCCAATTCTTTACTTCTTCATTCCTCGCGGAACTATACCTCCATACCTAGAGGTTATCTTCGTTATAAGTACTTTGCTTTGGTCTGTCTTTCTTTCGAAGTGTCGCCCTCCTGGCCGACGTCTTTCTCGTCCGTGCCCTGGTCACGGAGTTTCTGCATTGTGGTTGTCTCCTTCGATATGTCAAGGTCATTGGTCTGCCACTCCTAGCAAGGAGTGTCGTCCACCAATCTTTTCCTTCTGTCGTTTACTAGCCCACATTTTTCTTCTAATATTTCCCACAGACGGCGCCAAATTGTGTGGAGTTGAATTTTCTGATCACACTGCCCGTTTAGTATCAGCTAAGAGAGCAACCACGGTCAGAAATAGATGAACTTCAGCTAACCTGTAATAGAAAGAGAAGGCTTCCGGCGGTGGTTCTTCCACCGGGGGCTAACTCTGAGATCAATGTCAGTATATCTTAAAGATAATGCAATAATGCTAAACTTAATGCTCAAAGCCATGAAATTTGGTTGTACTTAGACTCACATAGGGTGCCTCTTCTTTTATAGTTAACTCATCCTAGTCCCACTAGAAGCCTGAGCTTTTATGGACTCCTAATTCAAGTACTTACTTTGGACTCC
>NW_021025712.1:47719-105878 GCF_004153795.1 Camellia sinensis | reverse complement strand
TGCTCTGAACCACCCAAACACGCTGACACATCACACGCCGTAGTTCACTGTAAGCACACCAGCACCCGGTATTTGTTTGAATCTGAAAACATGCACGCGTGCTGTATACCTATAAGCTTCTTAGAACTGCATTTTGAATATTGCCTTGCATTTGTTGTTGTTTTGTTTACAGGGGGATTCCCATACCATTCGCAGGTATGTGTAAGTATCCAGGAAGCTCATCCTTCCGTGTCCAGATGTGGCGTCTACCAATTGGTCAATCTTGAGTAGAGGAAAGCTGTCTTTGGGACAAGCTTTGTTCAGGCTTGTAAAATCTACGCAGACCCTCCATTTACTGTTCTTTTTTTTTACTACCACAGTGTTTGATAGCCATGTCGGATAATTGACTTCTTTGATGGCCCTGGCCTCTAGAAGTCTGTCTACTTCCTCCTCCACTGCTTCGACATGCATCAATGTCAGTCTTCTGGCTCGTTGTATTACTGGTTTGGCTGTCCTGTCAACGTTCAATTTGTGGCATGTGACCTCGGGGTCAATGCCAGGCATTTCATAAGGCGTCCAAGCGAACACCTCTATGTTTGCTCTCAGAAAAGTTTCCAGTTCTTTTTCTTCTTCTTTGGCTAAGCCCGAGCCGACAAGAAAGAAGCGTTCTTCATCATCCTCCTGGACGATGACTTTCTTCAGTGCTTCTTCACTCTTCGTGGCTGGCTCCTTGCCGACATCCTCTAGGACCTTCATGTCCTCGTATTCAATCTCTGCCTTCTCCGGTTCTCAAATGTTGCAGGTGGATTTCATTGCTGCCATGGAGCAATTCTTTGCCTGTAGTTGATCTCCTCTGACTTCTTCAACCCCATGCTCTGTTGGGAACCGTAGTAGTTGATGCAACGTTGAGGGAACTGCCCCCATTGCATGCAACCATGGCCTTCTCAAGATGATGTTGTAGGGCGAGGGCGTGTCAATCACCATGAATTCTGTCTTGATCTTCTTAGTGCCGGCTTGTACTTCCAAGCTTGTTACGCCCAGTGGCCACGTCGGTGTTCCATTGAAGCCGACCATCAGGCCATTGGACTGCTCCAAGTCATTAGGATGATGGCCCAGCTCCTTGAAACATCTAACATACATGATGTCGCAAGAGTTGCCTTGATCAATCAGGATGCGTTTCACTTGGCACTCCCAACCTGGAGGGATACTACCAAGGCATCATTATGGGATGTTGGACCATCTCTAGGTCAGCTTTAGTAAAGGCTATCATCGGTCCCTGGCATTCTTCAGACCGAGGTCTTTTATGTCTGACCTGGTTTACATGCTGTAGGTGTTTTACCTTTTGGGTCTCCCCTCGTATGTCGTTTTCGTTCACCTTTGAGTGAATTACATTAACCACCCGTGGTCCTCCTACTTGTGGTTGTTGTGCTGGGGGAGGCGGAGCTGCTGGTGCTTGAGGCAATCTTGCCTGTTCGTCCCTTGTCCTGGCCTCATCGACAAGGTCCCTCAGATGGCCTTGCCTCACTAAGTCTTCTAAGTGTGCTTTTAGGGCTCTGTAATCCTGAGTTGAGTGCCTTTCTTCATTGTGGTAAGCACAACGCCTACCGACGTTTCTTTCGATAAATTCCCCTGGTGCTCTTGTTGGTGCTCTGAAATAAGGTTGGTTTCGTATTTGATCCAAGACTTTGTGGATCGGGATTCGGAACATAGTCGTCACTGCCTGTTTAGCCCTCAATTCCATTTCTTGTTTGATCGATCCATTGTTACCTCAGCTTCGTTTCGGCGAGCCATTTTCTTTCTCCTGCTTTGTCTCTTTGTTTCCAAACGTATCCTCCTCGGCTTTGGCGTACTTCTCGATTCTCACCATGAGTTCTTCCATGCTTTTTGGCAATGTCTTTGCCAAAGATTTCCGTAGTGGGCAGTCATCTTTCAGGCCGTTCTTGAAAGACACGACCGCCACCTCTTGGTTGCATTCGGGTATTCGATTGAACACCTCATAGTACCTTTTTGCGTAGGCCCTAAGGCCTTCATCCTTGGTGATTTTTAAAGCCATCAGTGCATCGACCCTCAAGGGTTGTAGTTTGTACGTCACAAACCTGGCCACAAACATCTCGGCCAGGCCTTCCCAAGTCTTTACGCTTCCCTTCAGTAGTTTATGGAACCAATCTGATGCAATCTCCCCGAAGGATGAGAGGAATACTTTGCAGAGTAACGGCTCGTTCCCACTATATAATGCCATTGAATTTAGGTATAGTCCAACGTGAAAGTTGGGATCTGACTTACCATCATATATTTGGAACCTTAGCATACTAAATCTCTTTGGTGCTTCAAATTTGTTCAGTTCCACCGAGAATGGTGTCCTCGGCTTAATCGGGAAAGTTACCTCGGTTTCAGCATTCTGTTGCTTCCTTTTGAGGTAATCTCTCAAGTCTTCTTTACTCCTCCTTGGAGCTCGGCTATCTTTGGACTTCAATCTTTTCGGCACACTACTTTCGGCTTCGTGGTGGGCCCGTTTTGATCTTTCTCCATGGGTTGTGTCAAAGCAGAGCGCCTGCCCTTGAACATGCCGATGTTCTTTGGGCTCTGGGTCCTTCGTGTGATACGTCCTTCGGGACTCCTCTCGTCTCGGCTCTTCTCGTCCGACTTCCCTGGAAGGTCGGTGAGAGTGTCTTCCGCTCCTGGTGTGCTGAGGGGCTTCGGGAATTGTTTTCCTTCCTCCCTTTTGGGTATTAGTTGCTGGAATCGACATGTCCTGCAGCGCATACGGTGGCTGCATGACATTGTTCTGCATCATGAAGTTGACGACCGACTGCAGGTCTGCCAACTTGTTTGCCAATTCTTTTACTTCTTCATTCCTCCGCGGGAACCTATCCCTCCATACCTAGAGGTTATCTTCGTTATAGTACTTGCTTTGGTCTGTCTTCTTCGAAGTGTCGCCCTCCTGGCCGACGTCTTTCTCTCCGTGGCCCTGGTCACGAGTTTCTGCATTGTGGTTGTCTCCTTCGATATCAAGGTCAATTGGTCTGCCACTCCTAGCAGGAGTGTCGTCCCCAATCTTTTCCTTCTGTCCGTTACTAGCCATCTATTCTTCTAATTTCCCACAGACGGCGCCAAATTGTGTGAGTGATTTTCTGATCACACTGCCCGTTTAGTAATCAGCTAGAGAGCACCGGCAGAATAGATGACTTCAGCTAACCTGTAATAGAAAGAGAAGGCTCCGGCGGTGGTTCTTCCACCCGGGGGCACTCTGACGATCAAGTCAGTATATCTCTCAAAGATAATCAATAATGCTAAACTTAATGCTCAAAGCATAAATTGTGTACCTTAGACTCACATGGGTGCCTCTCTTTTATAGTTAACTCAATCCTAGTCCCACTAGAAGCCTGACTTTTATGGACTCCAATTCAGTACTTACTTTGGACTCCTCAAGAGATAAAGATAAACTCCTTAAGAGTTTTATCCTCATCTTGACTAAGTCTCCTCTTCATTCTAAGACTCTTGTCCCTTATCCGTTTATCTCGGATTCCGATATCTTTGGAGATAATCTCGGCAACACCGAGATAACCTCGGCATAATGACCAGGACACGTGGCACCTCAGCTGACACATCGGCGTCACCTTGCCACGTATTGGTACTTAGAAAATATATCCCCACACTATCCAAACTTTGTTTGCCTAAGTCCAACTTGAGCGTTAGTGTGAATTTCCTGAATTGCCTGATTTTTTTTTATAAATTGGAGAGTTTTTTTTTTTGGGTCAGTAGCTAGGCTAATTATTTGTTAAAGTTAACCTTATTAACATTTTTTTGGGACGAAAATTTTTAATAATATCAAAATAAATAATTTATATGGTGAGAGTGACAAAGAGGTGCTACAATGATTTTTGTCATTTTCATGTAAGAAAGGAAAAATATATATATATATATATATTTTATGTTCTGCTTATTTGTGTATATGATATATATATGTATATATATATATTGAATATGATCTAACATTTTAACTTAATTTAATATCATTTAACGACTAATAATTTATATACATATTTAATATTTGTCATACTATATATGCATAATTTTGATTTTGGATTGCTTTATGTATTTGCTCAGTCATGTCCAAATTTAATTTGAATTTATGAATTTTTACTAAAGTAACATTGAATTCAAAAATATTTTGTCATAATTCTACAAAATTCGGATTGCGCTTGATTTTTTCAAATTGAATCCACCCAAGTTACTTGCCTATGGGTTTGTTTGTTTGGATAAACTGAATAAAAGGAGATTGTAATTTATTGGACTGTTAATCCTGAGTTACATTATCCTTGGACTATTTGGTTTGACTTGATTTATATTCTATGTTCGTTTAGTCATGGGATTAGATGTCTGGATTTGACTGTTCTATTGAATTGTATGTTTGTTTAGTTATGGAATTAAATGTTTGGATTAGACTATTCTATTGAATCGGATGTGTATCTTATTTTATTTAATTTTTTTACTGGAACTTTTACAAAATTAAATAAATAGAACATCAATAAAAATTATATAAATTTATTTTAATTTTTAGCTGAGATTTTTTAATTTTATTTTAATTTGAACTTTTAAATAAATAGAACTTTTAATTTTATTTTTAATTTACTAAAACTATATAATTTTTTTTTTTAATTTTAATTTGATTTTAGTTGAGATTTTAATCTTATTTCAATAAGTTCAGGATAATCCCAATGCTAAGCTTATCTTGAGTTTTCTGTTCCACACCTCCTGGGATAGAGTTATCCCACATATGAGGGACTATTAGACCGGTGTAAAATTTATAAACTAAACAATCAACTATTCCATCTATAGATTGTGCGTCCTATCTCATACTTCTATCCCTCCAAACATGTTGAAAACTTTTTCTTATTGAGTAAAGAAACTAATGACCACGTGTTTTAGAATATGTGGAAGTAAGAAATCACATATATGAAATTGTTTATAATGTGCTATTGACCAAATTTATACTAACATTTTTGTTATGTGTATGACTTTCTTACCCCAATGTGTTTTTAATAATTATAATAAGAAATATAACACTAGAATATTATCATCTACTAGGGACCATTATGAATGTGAATTCTGACCTTTCAATGTAGATTCCTTAGTAGTCGTGGACGGTAGGAACTAAGGAGCTGTTTGTTGCAGCTTATGGAAGTTGAGTATTTAGGAGTCTGTTAAATTGTTTGGTATAATTTTTATTTAGTTTATTAGGCATAATTAATTTAAATAAATTGATTATTTAGAATTTGAAAGAGGAGTGTTTTTAACTTATATTTTCTGATTATTAAATTTTAACTTAAAAAAATACCTCTACCTTGGCCTAAATTAAAAATGAAAAACTTTATTTCAAAGCAAATTGTCATTTTATCAATTTTTTTACATATAACTTTACATTAGAACGGGGGTGCTTGAAAAGATAGTTGGGTTAAAATAGTTTATTAAAAGACAAAATAGACTAAAATAACTAATTAGATAAAATATCACATCCAACCCATAATCATTTTACATTTTCTCTCACAATCATCAAATTAACTAACAAAAAAAAAACCACTAACTTTCCGAACATAATTTTTTAAATCAAATTAAAATAATTAAGAAAATTAAATAACTAATTAAATTAGCCAACTTTTTAAACAAGACCAATATCATTTTGATAATTAAAAACATCTCAATCTTTTTATTTTAAAATGATAAGTTCAAAACCCAATTTATTATTTACAATTTTTCTGTGTACAATTTTTTTGTCTGTATATTCCTACTCTATTTTAACACGTGTTAATACGTGGCCTAATTTATTTTGCGATTGGACTTCCCTTTAGTTCATGTTGTCTGGGCTCGGAATGTGTGGTGGATCTTGTTTTGATAATGTAAAATATTTATCTTGTCAATCTATTTATATAAAAATAAATTGATTCAGTAACATATTTATTTTATTGAATTTATCACTAAAAAATTAAACGAGAAGTATATTTTTAAAAATAGATTATCTATTTTTTTTTTTTGAGGGGGTGATAAATGGATAAAATTAATAAGCCATGATTATCAAATTAACGTAATTTTTTTGTAGATGATTTATATAAAGGGCACAATAAAATAAATGGTTCGAATCATCAAAATAAAACTCGTGATGTGTTTTGTGGGCTTGGGCTTGGGCAAGGCAACACTCTCCAGTCGAGACTATGACTGGTGCGGAACATGTCATTTATTTTGAATAAGAAAATGGTATACAATCAAACTTTTTAGACTTAAATGACGTGTAAATAAAATAATTATAGAATATAAGAAAGAGAAAAAGAGAAAAAGTTATTTTAAATATCCAAATTAATTTGTATAGAATTTAAAATTCAAATCCAAATTTTGAGTTAGAATGACGATAATACCTTTTTAAATATCATCCCAATCACATTTAAAATGAATCTTTCTCACACGTATTTATTTATTTATTTACTTGTGCACATGTATACGCAAATAGCATTACCAATATTGTGTGAACCGAGACTGACATAACATGCAAAAAAGGACCACATAATTGAATAGATTACAAAACTCGATGTGTTATTACATCCAAAATTCTATCTCACATGGTGCTTTCATGATTTTTGGATAAGTTTACGCTGATTTCGATTAATTTCAAAACTTACATAAAATGTTTCTTTCATGTAAGTCGAGTAAATTTCGAACAGAGTTTACGGGCGTAATTTCAAAAAACAAATTTGGTTCTAATGAAATCTAAAAAGAATACATCTATAAATTCCAAGTTACACCTATTAAGCCAACCACTTAGTTCTTTCATTGCCCTTCTTACACTACATAAACAAAGAAGTACTTCCTCATATCTTGTGCTCAAAAAAACTTAATTTCACAAACATGGCCTTCACTTCAATCTTCGAATCATCCGACGGCGAGCAGAGATGGATCAACCAAGTCAGCAAAATCCTCCAACACCATGAAGTGATGGTCCAAATCGACCTCCCAGTTTCCATCTTTCGAGTCCCAGCCACCATTTCTGCATTCAAGCCCGAGGCCTACGTGCCTCAGCTCATCGGCTTGGGTCCCTACCATCATTTTCGCTCCGAGCTCTATGAGATGGAGAGGTACAAGCTTGCTGCAGCAGCCCGGCATCAAAGCCAGTTTAAAAGCCTCGAATTCAAACAACTTGTCAATCAACTCATCGAGCATGAACACAGAGTTCGTGCTTGTTACCATATGTATTTGGACGTTGAAGGCGAAACACTTGCATGGATTATGGCCATTGATGGCCTCTTTTTGCTTGACTTTCTTCACAATTATCATATCCACATGAAAGAAAATTCGGTGTCTTCGTCTGCAACAACAGCTCACTTAGTCGATTCCACTGGACGGAAGCTAGCTCATGGCACTGTCCTCGGCGACATAATGATGCTCGAAAATCAAATCCCAATCTTTCTTTTGAGAGAGATTGTGTCAATCCAATGCTCATTGCCTGATGTGGAAGACAATTTGTTGCCTTCTATGTTGATGGGTTTTTGTAAATCTCTCTCTCCAATCAAACTCATCAAGGAGGACCTCCCTTCGTCTCAAGTCACCAAGCATGCACATTTGTTGGACCTTTTGTACCACTTGATCGTGCCCAAAATGAACTGCTCTGAAGACAATCCAGGCAATGGATTTGGCAAATTGGGATCGTCGAGCTTTGATACTACAGAGCCGAGCTTTGATTCAAGCAAGTCTTATCAAGTTTTTGATAAGCTTTGGAACTTGTTATGCAGTCTACATGTTGGGTTAATTAGTACAATCACAAAGCCTATTCAGAACTTATTGGGTGTGTCTTCAAAGATAATTAGTAATGTACCAGGGGTGTCCATTTTAATGTCGAAAAAGAAAGAAGACATAAAACCTGAAGAAGAAGTTTCCAGTGATGTCAAGAAAACTCCTAAGGTAGAGGAGATCATGATTCCTTCAGTATCAATGCTTCGCTTTGCTGGGGTGGAATTTTGTCCCACTACAGGTGGCATTTCAACTATTCAATTCGATGCATGTGCCAAGAAATTTTACCTCCCTGTCATCACTCTGAACGTGAACTCGGAGGTAGTGATGAGAAACTTGGTGGCATACGAGTCTTCACTTACCTCCGAGTCACTTGTTTTCACACGATATACTGAGCTGATGAATGGAATCATAGATACTGTTGAGGATGCAAAGCTGCTTAGAGAAAATAAAATCATCGTAAACAGTCTGAAAAGTGATGCTGATGTTGCGGAACTCTTCAATGGGATGAGCAAGTCAGTGAGACTCACAAATGTGCCCTATATTGATAAGGCCATTGAAGATGTGAACAAGTGCTTCAACAACACAAAGCAGATTCGAATGTATAGGCGGATGAAGAATTTCGTGTACGGTTCTTGGCAGATTCTGACAATCATAGCAGTAGTTTTGCTCATGTTGCTGATGGCTTTACAGTCATTTTGCTCGGTTTATAGCTGTCCTCGTATGTTCCACACCTTTAGCAGTTCAACTTCTGCTTCAGGGTGATATATATTATGGTTTTAATTAGGATCTATTGATATTGGTGATACTGTCACATATCAAATAGTATCGGTTATAAAAAAAATACCGGTATCGATCGACATTTAAAACCATGATATATCTATTGTCTTCATGATTTTTTTTTTTTTGGTGGTTTGATATTTGTTAAATTTTCTGATATGTTTTAATTAATTTGTGAGTGTTCTTTTGTCTATGTGTTGTCTGCCTGTTCTCGCTGTTAATAGTTTGTTTGTTTGTTTTGTTTTTTTATCAGTAAAACATTAATTTTATTAAATCAAAATTGATAAATATATCGAGATAATATGAATTAAGAAAAAGAGATTCTTTCAAAATCCGAAAAGAAACCTTGCAGGTTGGCACATGACACCACTCTTACAACCATTACAATCAGTCACCAAACCCAAATTCTAAAACAATAACCCCTCTCCCATAAAATATAATTAAAAAAAAAATAAATAAATAAAAATATCAGCTGCATGGTGTAAGAGCACCAAGGATCCTTTAGAGTATTTTTTTTCAAAAGTTTCCTAAAGTGGTGTATTGTGTGGTTGAGATTTGATGTTGAAAAATTGATGTGACTTGTCATTAAATCTCAACCACACAATGCACCACTCTAGGAAACTTTAGGAAAAAAAAACTCTAGAGGATCCTTGCTTGTGTAAGAGGAGCTAATTTGAGCCCACTAAATTAATTAGGCCCAATAGTCTACGGTTGGTGGGCCCGAATTTATGGCAAGTCCCAGATTGGTGGGCCCGGATTGATCGCCATCAAATGGGCTGAATCGCTCTAAGCCTCGAAAGGGTTCGGATCCACGAACTTAGAGACTTACTCGGACCCGGACTCGAAAGGGTATTGAGCTATCCTAGAGATCCGAGGCACTCGGACTCGAAAGGATTCGGATCCACGAATCTAGAGATCCGAAGCACTTGGCTTCGAATGGATTCAAACGCAATTTAGAAGTCGCTTCGTTAATGAGTCCCAGAACACTTGCGAGCTCGGAGCTTTCCGGGATCTACGCACCAGAACCATGGGCGTAATGGAGTTCGAACAAAGGACCCGATCTCGAGGACGGTGAGTGGAGATAAATTCACTCTTCGGTTAAACTAGCCTATACCCGGGTCGAGGTGGCACGATCTAGGGGGTTCCCGAGACTCGGTAATATTTGCGGCAGGGTGTTCTCTTGAACTACCCCTAACCGTTATGTGGCAGGACGTCCTCTAGAACTACCCCTGACCCTTTGGGATGATTGAGGATCATTGGTTAGGCGTGGCTAAGAAGAAGGGTTTGCCGAGAGGTTGATCTCCTCTTCGGGGTTTTCCTCATCCTCGGAGAGGTCTCCTCCTCAAACAAGGTGGTTAGAGAGAATATTCCCCATGTGCCGGCTCTATCCTACATCATGAGGTGCCTATAAATAGCACCCACCCATAGCTTTACAAGGGATGGATTTGGAGAGATGACTCTTGGAAAAGAACTAATTTTCCTTCTCCATTATCAACCTTGAGAGTGAAAGTGGGAGATCCATGGGAGAGCCTTGCCATTATTCTCTCTCTAGTTACTTTGCCTTCTTCTTCACCCAATATCTTATCTCCATCATCTCCTTTGCTTTTGTGTTCCTAAGTTGAGACTATTGAAGAATCTAAGTCTCTCATCATCTTCTAGAGAATTTGAATTTTTTTCTTCAAGGATCTTCGAAGATCTTTGAATTTTTCAACAACTTTCCTGAACCCTCTCATACACATGGAGAAAGTAAACCAAAGTGACCAATGGGACAGTTGGATTGCATACCAGCATGACAACAACTGCTACTGGTACCAAACAAGCTTGACATCAAGCTTGACTCAAAACCCAAAATTTGTTTAGTTTATAATTTTTGAAAATTTATTCCAAAACTAAAAATTTAAAACTTGTTTGATTTAGAATTTTTTACAAAATCAATTTTATTTGGTTTTCACAAATTAGCCGAATAATTTTTATATTTTAAATGTATATGATCTAAATAGACTTAAATAGTAAACAAAATATAAAGAACACAAAAATAAATTTAATAAATACACAAAACATTAAAAGTATTAATTTTTAAATGGATCAATTTTGATTTTGATTTTTTTGTATATTTTTCATTATTCAGTAATTTTATAAAAAGTTCCATTTAAATATGAAACGTTTTAAATGTATATAGATTAAGTGGATATAAAACAAGAAAAGAAATGTTAAATTTTTTTTAACATTTATAAAAAGAAAAATAAAAAATATGGAGTGAAACTTTGTTCTATAAATTAGATTAGATGCATCAAAAAAGTAAACTTATATTAGGTATATGAAAGAAGTAAAAAAAAAAAATTGACTATGATATTGTAAAAAGGGTTTGACTAAAAGACAATAAAAAACTAATAAAAAAAAAAAAAAAAAAAAAAAAAAAAAAAAAAAAACGAGATCCAAAAAAACTAAAATTTTGAAAACTCATAACCAAATAAGTTTTGAATTTAATCTTCTAAAAACTATTTTCAAAACTCATAACTAAATAATTTTTAATTTTTAAAACTGTTTTTAAACCCCCAAAACTGATTTCAAAACTAAACCAAAGGCAACGTGAGATTCTAAACGACAATGCTAGGTAGCTCAAATTTTTGTGGCTCAAATGGCTCAAATCTGTCAAAACGACGTCGTTTTGATAGATTTTGAGTGTAAAACGACGTCGTTTTGACAGATTTGAGCCATTTGAGCCACAAAAATTTGAGCTACCAAACATTTTCCGATTCTAAATGATACAAACTTTTCTCCAACATTCTTTAAAATTAATAAATATGGTGTTGTTTGGCAAAAAAAAATTTAATTGACTTTTTTGAATTGAGACTTTTTTAACTTGAGATTAAAAAGTTTGTTTGGGTTGACTTTTTGACTTTTTTGAATTTTATAAGAGAAAAAGTAAAATAATTATGGCTTGAATGTAACATTTAGTCTTATTGGCGTATTTAACCATTTTGTCTTTTGTGCTTATATAGACAAAAAAAAAAGCCCTAATGAAACGAATAAATATTTCAGTTTAATGAGAAGAACTTTAAGCACTAACTCCGCTTGTCTCGTTTGGGAATATGTTATTTTAATATTTTTTTAAATTTTTACAAAAAATATACAGAAAAGTAGAGAGAGTGATGTGATAACTTATACTTTATTGGCTTATTTAGATCATATTACCTCTCTATTTTCTTACACATTTTTTCAAATAAGCCAATAAACTAAAAAAAAGTCACTTCCCAAAATAGACCTAAACCAAACGAAATTAATATAAATGATATGCAGTCACAAAAATAATAAATGCTAACTAACATATATATTTTAATGTAGATAAAATGATAATATCATTTTTCATTAGCGTAGCAGATGACTCATAATAAGGGAATAACGTGTTATATAAATAGATCATATTTGTTTGAAGAACATGACATTTGAATTGGGTAATAATTTAACAAATTACATAATTTTATGTACAGACAAGAAAATTAGAATTCAGATTAATAGTTCACCCAGACATAATATCCTCATATGGGACTACTGAATCCTAAAAGAGTGGTGGAATATAAAATGAGAGATCAAAAAGAAATATGAACTAATTAATTAAATCCTATGATTGATAGTATTTTATTTTATTTTTCGATAAATAGGAACCGTGTCCTAGGCAGACGATCTTTTGGACTCATTTCATAAAGAAAAATGCTTGAGACCTCTATTTTTTAAAGAGTTCTACAATCTTTTTTAGATTTCCACCATTAATGTATATGTGGGACTTATTTATGTATGTGTAGGACTTATACCATCAATAGTAGAGATTCAAAAGGGATTATAAGGGTTTCAAAAAAATAGTGTCTCAATCATTGTTGTTTCAGAAATGTAAACTCGATGGTGGTCACACCCTCATTGCATGATGTGAAGAAACAGAAAGGACTAATAAAAGTCGAATTTGAGTTAGGTATGTGGGGGCGATATATCCACTGAACAACTACTTTACCCTTTGTAAACCTTATTGTAATTTTCACAAATATTATTATATTACACTTGTGAACCTTGTAATTTTCTCAAATTTGATAAAAGATTAGTGTAGTTTACTCAATCATTAGTATGTGCAGTCTTTATAATGAAACAAGTCAAGTGTATGACCATAAATAATTATTGGGTGCTTTAGGAGTACAATCACCGTGATGTTTTAATAATATTGTGATTAATAGAGAATGTATGACTCACAATTTTATATTGAATAATTAAAAAATAAGAAAGGATATGGTATATGATGATTAGTGAAAGACTATAAACATATGATACTCTAAAAATACTTAATAATTTTCCAATGTGATGACTGCAAAAAATTGTTTGGTCTATACTCATCATCTCAAAACAAACAATTTTAATGCAAACGTGGTGAAGTTAATAACACTACCCAACCACCCATTTCATATCCTCTTAATTAATTGAAAGTCATTAGTTCTACTTTATCCGATTAGGTGTATTGTCACATAATTAATATATACCTATGTGTCGTGCATGGTTCTAAATAAATAATTAAAAATTAATTTTAAAATTATTAATTAAAAAAATCTAATTTTAGAACATGTTCCCCTTTCTATATAATTCTTTGAATTTTAATGGTTATGGTATAAAATCTATATCTATATTTATACTTCTATCTATATATAATAAAATCTATATCTATATTTATACTTCTATCTATATATAATAAAATCTATATCTATATTTATACTTCTATCTATATATAATAAAATCTATATCTATATTTATACTTCTATCTATATATAATAAAATCTATATCTATATTTATACTTCTATCTATATATAATAAAATCTATATCTATATTTATACTTCTATCTATATACTATTATATAGGTAAAAATATAGTTGAGTCAATGAACTTAAAACTTCTAATCTAATTTCTTTTAGATTTTTAAATTAAAAAATACAAAATTACATGTGTCATGAAATCATTGGCCCTTTCATTTTAATTATAGTTATTGAATCTTTCATTATTATAATAATATATATCAAATTCCTTAATTATTACCTTTCAAATTCAATAATTATTCTCACGTATCCAAAAAAAATTAATAATTATTTTCCTTTTATGACATTGACATGAAAAATAAATTTTGTGGTGATGCGGTTTGAAAATACTCTCGGGTCCAGGGAGATGCCCTTTGATCCTCTGGTTGTTACTTGAAAGAAATGAACACTCCGGTCGAGAGTGTCGAAATTAGTACTCCAACGGTCAAGTCAGTATTCTCTCAAGTTTACTTCTATTTCAAGTTATCAAATTTTCTTTCACATACCATCCTTCTAGTTGATGTTCCTCCTTTTATAATACTCTTCTAGGGCCCACCTTTTGATTTATGGAAACCTTGCCCTCACAGCTGGGCCCTCATTTACGCCGTATGATCTGCAACATACTTGGCTATAAAAGTAAGCTTACTTGGCCAAGGCGGGCCACAGTTAGTTAGCCCTTAAGAGCCGACTTGCAAATGGCTCCACCAAATTGTAGCTTTTTTCTATTCGGCCACCACAATTGCCCCCTAAACATCCGAGTTTAGATTACGATGATTGGCATGTTTGGTCGATGACTTTGGCTTTCAAGTTGGACAATCCTTGAAAGTCGGAAATGCAACGGTTGCACTCTTTTTGGTATTGATTCGTTAGAACAGACGCCATATCGCAATCATTTCTACTTCACGTCCCTTATCATTTGATAATCATTTAATGTTCGATTTGAAAACTATCCTTCTGTATATTTTTTAGCTCAAGAGACTTGCGGCTTCCTCTAGCATCCTTTTCATTGACCTTCTTTGTGACCTCTGTGATTCTGCTTTCTACTGTTCATCTTTTCCTCCAACCTGTAAGTTCCCCTCTTTCTTTTCATTCACTTCTCATTCCAGTCCCTTGCTTGTTTTGTTTTTATTTAGTATACATTTGGTTCATATTCCGTCTTTGATGGTGAGACATTTGAAAGCCCTTCTCTTAGAAGAATGAGTCTCAGCCTTTCGTCGTCATTTTTCAATTCCAGACAACGTACACCTGTCTCTTGTTGCAGATAGTGTGTTGGACATGGAACGGGCTGATACAAACACCATTATTTTCCCCTTTTTGTCCATCGCTGAGGGTGGAGTTTGATTTCCCCTCCATCCCTTTCTTAGGTCAGTCCTGCGTTACTGGGGTCTTATTCCGTCCCAACCTAACGTGAATTTATACCGTATAATCATGTGAATAGTAGAGTTTAATAGGCGGTTAGGACTTAACCTAGGAATCCCAACTATTCGGCACTGTTACATCATGGCAAAGTCGTCCGGTCGGCAGAGTCGTTATTTCTTGAGAGCTAAAGATATTGATCATCACTTGATGACTGAGAGAGTAATTTATATGCATAAGTTGGGCTGAACTAGGTCCATTTGTTTTAAGAATTGGGCCGAGCTAAGTAGACTCAGTTCGTTGGGGTACGCTTTCGGTCGAGCTAAGAGCTTTAGCAACTCGGTCTTAAGGTGTACGGACATTAGGTCGAGGTTTGGAACAGATGAACGAGATGTAATCCACAACTCAGACCGAGGTACAATTTGTAGTGTACCGAACTAGGGTTTATCTCGGTTGAATACCGTCTTGGTTCTGTCTAGCGTAGGTCAGGGCCATGCTAGCTCGGTTGAGTGTACTATCGAGCCGAGGTAGGAGGTTTGAGCCATCTCACTTGGTTGGTAGTGAGTAGGGTGCTATCAAGATGGATATTATCCTTGGGAGTGTGATTCCTAGCAGGACTCTGCTAAGGAGAGTGGAAGTCCTACTGGGATTTGTGCCAGATAGGAATCTACAAAAGCTCATGACAGGACCTATGTACAGGTATCACAATTCTGACTCTCAAATACACAGAGTTTTTGTGTCTATTGTCTATTTTTCTGACTTAGACATCGGAGAGGTTTCCGACACACTCCCGCCGGCTATCTCACGTTTGTGTTTTCAGAGAGTAAATGACTACGTTTGGAGAAGTGCAAACTTGATCAACAAGATTATACGAGAAGATTATTTCATACTCGTACAATTGGCACCGTTTGTGGGAAATCACAGAAAGAACAAACCTTTTGATTGAGTTTCCTCTTTAGTTGAAATCTATGGCGCACAATAAAGACTTATCACATTCTGTTACTGATGGACAAACCCCAGAAGGAAGTGGGATGCGTGAAGGTTTGCATTTTATCCCACCTATGGAAAAATTAGATCCCTAGCGATGAAACCCATGGAGAGACACACGAGAAAGATGGGCTCAAGCCCTCGTCACTCTCAAAGCCCTGACAAACAGAGGCGGAGGATAGATCCTCAGGTTCTGAAGTATCACGTAAGGGAGCAAGACGAATTGATGTGGAGAATGGCAGCAAACATGGAGACGATGAAGCGCCAGATAAATGGCAAAGGGGTAACAATAGAAGAATAGCGCAAAGGCAACACACACTCTTACCACTCAGAAGATCGTGACAGGCAAGTCACACCGTCACAAGCTGAAAGTAGAAGTTCCAGGATAAGCGACACACAATCAAGGACTTCCAGGACTTGTTACTCTAGGTCTGAGAGAACAAGGACTAAAAGGTCTTATACGGAGGGAAGCAGTTATCCGCTCTCGCATTCGCACCAAATGACATCTAGACACACGGAGTTGCCTAGGTCAGTAGACATGCGTACGGTGCTGCGGGAAAGGACTCAAATGAGAGAAGACGATCAGGCTCGCGACCTCTGTAAAGTCTCAACGTTGCAACGGTTGGCTCCTAAAACACATGGGAGTGTCAAGGTTGGAATACCAGAACTACACCTTGCCTACGAACCAGCAAACAAAGCGTTATCAAGGTTGCAGAGCTTGCCGTTCGTTCCTGCAATAGAGAACGCATCATTACCCTTAGACTTCCACCAGTCCAAATTCACTACTTATGAGGGGAAGTGTCACAACCCAAACCCGCCCCTAGAGGTTTAACGTCATGATCGGCCAATAATCATAGATTACTTACGGCCTCTACACAAAAGACCCTCTTAATATAAAGTATGGGGCTTAGCGGAAGTTTAAAATAACATAGAAATTATCCATTGACTTGTGCATATATGTAAAGGACTAGCATAGCAAGCAAAATTTGTTTCAAGAGTACATCCATCACAACTTGTACAAAGATCATGTCTTGCAAATATACAACCCCACCTATATGCAAATACAAAATCACTGAATAAACAAAAAGGGGGTTCTCTAACATGGCTCCACTTGAGCCTGATGACTTCACTGAAAGCCCCTCAAAAGGTTGACCCAAGGTAGACTTGAGGCTTTCCTAACTCTGATGTTCTGTATGCCCACCTATATATATATATATATAAATAAATAGTGAGCTAGAGCTCAATGAGTAATAACAGAATAAAGAGGTTATATGAATGAAGCTCAATAACACTGTTAAACCAAATTTCATTTCACCATCAAGACCTTTCAATATCGTTTTATGTGGTACATCCATTAAGTGACAACATTCCAGTAATAACGGACCATATGACAATCAATCCAAAAGCCATAGTATTGTTATGCCTAGGCAAGGGCCTAGCCATGGTATTGTTACACCCAGGCAAGGGCCTAAATTCAATGGATGCCACAATACCGTTTCAAAATAGAACTTCATTCATTATAATGAAATAATGTTTCAATAAGCCATGCTATCAATCATCAAACCATTTTAATAATTCATTCAATCAACCACATATCCATTTTGATAGCAATAACATTTTCGAAAGTAAGGATAATTTGAACATAGCTTTATAAGTTATTACTTATAGTGGTTTGTGGTGTCACTAAGCCTCGGACGTCCACCTAAACAAAGCACATAACAAAGGAACAATTGAAACACCACTTCATTTTAATTCAATTATTCTCATGTGTTTTTAACTCATTCTATGATAATATGAGTCTAAATGGTGCCTAAGAATACTTGGAGTGGCATGAAGATGCAAATATGCACTTAAAAGAGTTGGCAAAATTTTGCTGAAAACAGGGTCTCCGCTCGAGCGCAACTTCCTACGCTCGAGCGGGGGTTCAAAAACAAAGGTGGTCACTTGAGGGCAACTTCTACCGCTCGAGCGATCTACAAACTTAGAAAAAGTACTGGTTGTATGAAATTCCCGCTCAACGGACGCTTGAGTAGAAGACTAAATAAAAGGGTCCTCGCTCAAGAGCCACCTTGGTCGCTCGAGCGTCCTGTATAATTCTGCAAAACTTCTAGAAGTCTGTTTTTCACGCTGGAGCGGACAAGCCGAATTCTGGAATTTCTAGAACTGTGTTTGAAGTTCATACATGGTATTCAAAGCCTCAAATCTTGGGTTTTTGGCACAAAAACATGGAGAATCATTATATAACATGAAAATACTTCCAATTTGAACCCATTTATTCAAAACCATGGTAAATTCTCAACCAAACTCAACCAAAACTTCAACTTCAAGTTATAAAAGAAGTTTAACTCAAATTGAGCGTACATTTCTTCAAAACATATTCAAAACATAATCAAGTGACATGAGAAGTATGAAAACATGATGGATTATCCAAATTGAAGTATAATTGAGCCATGCATGTAGGAATTTCATGAATTCTAACTCAAATTATGCATGCATGTACATCTTTAACTTTTAACTTCCAAATTCAAGGTGATTGAAGCTTCTATTTAACAATTTCATGCAAAAGAACTCAAAACCTTGATGAATACAACTTCTACATGACTTGATTCCAAGGATTTAGGATGAATTTCATACCTAATGTGTGAATTCAAGTGTATTATGGCTCCAATCTTCAAATCTTCCTCAAGTTCTCTACAAAATTCAAGTGTATTATGGCTCCAATCTTCAAATCTTCCTCAAGTTCTCTACAAAACCCCATGTTCTCTCTCTATATGTTGAACTCCCCTCCCTTCTCTCTTAATTCTCAACCAAGAGTTCTGAAAAAAAAAAGAAAAGAGCCTATAAGCTTAATTAGAATCTTATATAGGGTGTAATTAAGTTAGCCTAATCAAATATGATTAAGTTAATTAACTAGATTTAATTCTAACTAATTCAATCAGTTTATTCTAATTATTTTGATCCAAATCAAATTTCAGTTAAAGTTGCCACAAAATTCTAAATATTTGGGCTAGTCAATTTCAGTTTTTGAAGTCGTCTCCGGTCTCAATTTCTGTTTCTAAGTTGTCAATTCAAACAGATATTCCATGTAATGCCAGATAATCACAAAATTAAGCATGTTATCACATAAATAAACACACAATCATGCATTTAGGTTCATTTAAATAATATAATATACTAGTTCGAAGATCGGGGTTGTCATAGGAAGTCAGACCCCTATATACACTTGAGCCACTTTCGCTAGGTTATGGCTTATATCAGTGAAACGAGGCTCTAACGTGTATCCTGTTTCCTTTCAGCCATGGTGACCGGGGTTTAACATGGTTTGAACGGTTGCCAGAAGGTAGCATAGCTTCATAGGCGCAACTAGCGGAGGGATTTGTGACCAGATTCAGAACGAACACCAAGACGCCAGTGAAGATTGACCACCTTCTCTCTATAGACAGAGGCGAGAAGGAAACATTGAGGTCTTACAATAACCAGTATTGGGAGACTTTTAATCAGATTGGAGATTGTCTCACAAACCTAGCTATCACACAGTACAAACGAGGTTTGTCGACTGGCAATAAATTGATGGATTCAATGACGATGACACCATCCCTCACAATGGAGGCCCTAATGGAAAGAGTACATCAGCACATCCAGGTAGAAGAAGATGTCGCTCGCTCCAAATCAAAGGCTGGCACAACAATAACGTCAGACAAAAAACCTACGGTAAAAGTTAACACGGTCAGGCGAAAAGAACAACAGAGCAAAAATGGGTGAGGCAGACAAGCCAATCGAGAGGACCTCCAAGCAAGAAAGTTAAGAGTCTGCACTTCCATCACCATGATATTTAATAAACCTGTCTACCAAATTCTTAGCGAAATACGTGATGAACCCTTCGCTCGGCGGCCAGCCAAGTTGGGAGAAGCGCAGAAGAGCTACGATGATAGGTACTGTTGCACCTTTCACAATGAAAAGGGGCACCAAATTGAAAACTGTACACTATTAAGGCAACATCTGGAGGAGTTAGTGCCCGCAGGCCACTTGGACCAATATATTGAAAGGGGAACACAACCAACCCCCTAGGACCGCAACAGGCCGGATGGGATGCCGGTCGACGGTCTGTCCCAAGGCAAAATCAATGTAATATATGGGATCATCGAACCTAAAGGGGTATGTGAACTTAAAGAGATGATAAAAAAAGGCTGAGCACATGAGAGAGGTACTAAGTGCGCAACCTATCGTGAAAAGGGAAAAAATGGAGGCAACAAACGTCATCACCTTTTCTGACAAAGACTTAGCAAGGTTACAAAGCCCTTACAACGACGAACTGGTGGCTACTCTACGCGTCAAGAATTTCGACATCAAACGGATCTTAATTTACCAAGGGAGCTCATACAAGATAATTTACTACGAGACCTTCAAGCAACTAAAATTGGAGGACAAAGACTTGGCACCCGTAACATCTCCCCTAGTTAGCTTCAAGTCAACGCCAAAATGGCCGATTGGCAAGATAATCCTGCCAGTCAAGGTAGAAATGATGACAAAACAAGTGGAATTTTGGGTATTGAAAGTCCCTTCCACTTACAACATAATCTTGAGAAGAGCATGGCTACATGCCATGCGAGCGGTAACGTCAATCTACCACCAGGTATTACGGTTCCCTAACGAAATCGAAATGATTGAGGAGGTTTTGGGAGACCAAATCATGTCTAAGTAGTGCTTCGTTACAGTAAATGGCAACCGGGCTGCAAAAGGATTCGTACAAATGGTAGAAGATCCAGAAAACAACGAGTTGTTCGCAGAATTCGGAACAGAAGGCAGTGAAAGACTTGGTAGAGGTAAGGATAGTTGAGAAAAACCCAGAAAGGTTATTTTGCTCGACTCATCTCTGTCCAGCACCGAGAGAATAGAGATCATGGAATTTTTGACCTCTAACATCAAATTGTTTGCCTGGACGCCGTATGACATGCCTGGCATGGATCCCAATTTCATCTGCCGTCAACTTAATGTCCACCCAACCGCCAGACCAATTATACAGCGAACTCACTAATCGGCACTCCACCATACAGAGATAGTGGCAGAAGAAGTGGAAAACTTGCTGGAAGTAGAGGCCTTCAGAGAAGTACACTATCCCAGGTGGATCTTCAACACGGTAGTGGTATCAAAAAAGAACAGCAAATGGTGCGTTTGCATAGACTACAAAACAGTTAACAAAGCATGGCTGAAAGATAACTTTCTTTTACCACGAATAGACCAACTGGTAAACCTAACTGTAGGGCATAACCGACTTAGCTTTCTTGATGCATATCGTGGTTACCATCTGATCGCTATGTATAAACTGGGCCAGGAGGTCACATCATTTACAACTCTCAGAGGATTATATTGTTACAAGGTCATGCCTTTTGGCTTAAAAAATGCAGGGGCAACATTTCAACGGATGATCACCAAAATGTTTGAACCATTGTTAGACAGAATAATAGAGGCTTACGTAGATGATATGGTGTTCAAAAGTAAGAATAAGAGGGACCATCTCAAGGACCTAGATGAGATGTTTCAAATTTTAAAGTCCCACAAGTTGCGACTGAACGCATCCAAGGAAAATTCCTGGGCTTTTTAGTGACCAATCGGGCTATAGAAGCTAATCCATCTTAGATCAAGGCCATCCAAGATCTTGAGAGGCCCAACACAGTCAATGAGGTATAACATCTCACTAGCCTAGCAACCGCGCTAAATCGATTCATGAGTCGATCGTTAGATAAGTGTCGACTGTTCTTCTAGGTACTGAAGGCTAAGTTTGAATGGGATGACGAGTGCGACCATGCCCTAGAAAGCTTGAAAGAATACATGACCTCTCATCCGTTGTTAGTAACCCCAGTACCAGGAGAGGAACTCTTTTTATACTTAGCAGTTTCCAAGCAAGCAGTTAACCCAGTGTTAGTGAGAGCTGAGGGAATACAACACATGTCTATCTTTTATGTTAGCAAGACACTGCTGGGTGCTAAAGCAAGGTACCTGCCATTGGAAAAGTTGTCCTTAGCTTTAATGATGGCTTCAAGAAAATTGTCGCACTACTTCCATGCCCACACTGTGACTGTCTTAACGGCCTTCTTCTTAAAAGCCTTGTTTGAAAGGGCAAACTTTCCTGGACGAATCTTGAAGTGAGCTGTGAAGTTAGGGAAGTTCGACATTAAGTTTAAACTAAGAACTGCAATAAAAGCCCAAGCTTTAGCAGACTTCGTGGCTAAGTTCGCACTAGGTAGTCATTATGTTTACCCGATCGACTTGACCGAGGCAACAGAAAGAAGGAAGAAAAGTGCTGCAGGGATAGCGCAACCCTCAAAGCAGAACACTTAACTGCAAACCAAGCTACACAGCCTTGCAGAAAGTGAAGAAAGAACAAATTGCAACACTACTAGCAAGGACTCAACCCAAAGTAAAGTCCTGAGATAGTCAGACGGTGAGGATCAAAGCCCAACGATAGACAATAGCCTGGAAGAAGGCATCATCAACGCCCCTGATCCCAAGATATCATCAGATCCTTCTACTCGCTGGAAGCTATTCGTTGGAGAGATGTGGAAACTCTTTGTGGGTGGAGCATCCAACAGGTACAATGCAGGACTTGGCATAGTCCTCATCTCACCAGATGGCCTAACAATTGAACAGACAGTTAACCTTGGCTTTCCAGCATCCAACAACGAGGTGGAGTATGAAGCATTATTAGCAGGTTTGAAGTCATCATTTCGCATAAAGGCCACCAAGCTGATGGTATACAGTGACTCCCAACTGGTAGTCAATTAGATTTAGGGTGACTATGAAGCAAAAGATGATAGAATGGCCAAATACCAAGAGTTGGTCAGAAAGGAGATCATGAAGTTTGAAGTAGTTAGGATAAAGCAAATCGGTCGAGAGGAAAATAGTAAAGAAAATGAGCTAGCCAGTTTTCTGTCAATGGCAGATACGTCTATCCTACATCCATTGTTAATTCACTTCCTACCTAGACCAAGTATTGAAGAGCCGGAAGCAGCCGAAGCATGTTGCGCCTATCTAGGCCCTTCTTGGATGGATCCCATCATAGTGTTTTTAAAAGATGGCATCTTACCTGAAGAAAAGAAAGAAGCCAACAAAATTAAAGCAAAGTCACAGCGATTTTGGCTTTCTTCATCACTAGCATTGTACAAAAAATCCTTCATAGAACCTTACTTGAAGTGTGTCCATCCCAGTAAGGTTGAGGCATTTTTGTTTGAATGCGTTTACGGAAGCCACCAAGAGGGAAGATCGCTGGCCTACTGAGCAATTTCACAAGGGTATTGGTGGCCGTACATGCAAGCAGACGCAGAGAAATATGTTAAGAAGTGTAAGAAATACCAGAAGTTCGCACATTAAATACATCAACTAGCCAAAGAGCTCCTACCTTTGATCATCTTGTGGCCCTTTGCAATGTGAGGCCTAGATATAGTGAGACCACGCCCAACCGCACCAGGCAATAGGAAGTTCTTTCTCGCAGCAACGGACTACTTCACAAAGTGGGTGGAGGCAGAAGCACTCGCATCCATGAAAGAAAAAGACGTCAAGAAGTTCATCTAGCAGAACATCATAACTCAGTTCGGCATACCCAAGGCATTAATATCCGACAACGACACTCAGTTTGATGGCAAAATCTTTGGGGGCTTTTGCAAAGAATACAAGATAGAATTCTACAACTCTACACCGGTATACCCCCAAGCTAATGGCTAGGCTGAGGCTTCCAACAAAGTAGTCTTAGACGGTCTGAAGAAGAGGCTGGAAAGAGCAAAATGCAAGTGGGCTGAAGAGTTTTCCCATGTTTTATGGGCCTACCATACCACATCTCGGCGATCAACTGGCGAAACACCTTTTTCATTTGCCTATGGCATGGAGGTAGTAATCCCACTGGAAGTGGGCCTCCCCACTATTAAAAGTGAAAATTTTGATCCAAACTTGAATGGTGAGGACATAACCCTAGAACTCAACCTTGCAGAAAAACGAAGAGAAAGGGCATTGGTGCGCATCGCCTCATATCAACAAAACCTGTCCAGGAAATACAACAAAACAATGCACCCAAGGCAATACAAGATTGGAGATTGGGTACTGCGCAAAGTAATGGACAACACTTTAGTACCTAGAGATGGCAAGTTAGGGCCTAACTGGGAAGGACCATACAAAGTGATTGGTTTAGCGAGAAAAGAGGCATATCACTTAGAAGATATGGACATCAAAGCTATTCCCAGGCTATGAACATGGCCAATCTCAGAGTATTTTATTTTTAGCTTTTTCTTAAAACACTTGTAATTTTTTCTTTTTCAATAAAACAAGTAGACTTTTTTTTCGGTAAAATTATTTCCTCTGTTTGTAAAAGTTGTTCATATTTATTGCCGATTGGGGGAAATTAAGAAAGGTTGGCAGGTGTGACCAATACTTTTTCTTCTTCAACCGAGATAAGGATCTAGGCTCAAGAGGGTTGGCAGGTTTGACCAACATTTTTTTCTTCTTCTTCTTCAGCCGAGATAAAAATCTAGGCTCAAGAAGGTTGGTAGGTTTGACCAACACCTTTTTCTTCTTCAACCAAGATGAGGATCTAGGCTCAAGAGGGTTAACAGGTTTGATCAACACATTTTTCTTCTTCTTCAGCCGAGATAAGGATCTAGGCTCAAGAGGGTTGGCAGGTTTGACCAACACATTTTTCTTCTTCTTCAGCCGAGATAAGGATCTAAGCTCAAGAAGGTTAGCAGGTTTGACCAACACCTTTTTTCTTCTTCAGCTGAGATAAGGATCTAGGCTCAAAAAAGTTAGCAGGTTTGACCAAAACTATTCCTTTTAGCCGAGGTAAGGATCTAGGCTCAAGAAGGTTAGCAGGATTTGACCAATACTTAGTTCGTTTTTCGGCCAAGATAAGGATCTAGGCTCAAAATAAGTTAGCAGATTTGATCAACACCTTTTAGCCAAGGTAAGGGTCAAGGCAAAAACCTCGATTGCAAAGGTTTAGTAGTTTCCCAAGTTGTTCTTCAGCCGAGATAAGTATCTCGGTCGAAAAAGATGGGCAGGATAAAGTAAGGCCAAGCTAATTAGGTCGGCTTGGCTTGCAGTAAAGATGAAACACTATAGAGAGGAAAAGTGTAGTAACCGAGCAAAAAGATGAGAAAAAAGAAAAAAGTTTCATTCATTTGGAAATTAAGTACAAATGGTGGGGCTTATAATCTGGTTACATTTTTGTAGGACAAAAAACTAAAAAACACGAAAACTAAGCAAAAGGAGCCTGACTAACTCAAACAAAAAGGTAGTAACGGTCAGCATCCAGGTCACCATGGACTTCGCCTGTAAATAGGCTGGCTCCGACATTAGCCCCCTGAGTTGGCTCGGTCACGGGCACTCTGCCAACCGTGCTAGGCAAGGTTTGGCTCAACAAGTCCACCGGAGTAGGAACTGAAGATTGGCGACCGAGATTAGTGTTGGAAGGAGGAACATTAAGTGGATCAGGGACCTCATCTCCCTCCCCCTCCTGAAGAAACTTCTGTTGGACTGCATTTGCATAGTCCGTCATATAGCTCGGTATGAAGTGGGGAGGAGGGTTCAAGAAGATCTCGGAGTCATGTCCTTGACCGAGCTGTTCAGTAGCAACTTTCCAACTGCATTTAAAGAATATGTCTTTAGCTGCTTCACATTGCTAGACATAGGTTTCCTCCACTTCCTTAAAACCTCGGTCCTCCGCGTCCTCCATCTTCTTTCTCAGCTCCAGGACCTCGGCGCTATTTTTCTTTTCTAACTTGGCCAACTCACTCAGATAGCAATCTTTTTTTTCTCGGCTAAAGCTTTTTTCTTGTGAGCCGTTGCCATGTTAACCAGCTCGGCCAACATTGCATTCTCAGATTCCAGCTCGGTCAACTTGGCATTGGCCTCCTTTAGTTCAGCTGCCTTGGCATTTGTATCAACCACGGCCGACCGTGTGTTTTTCCGTAGTTCTAGTACACGTTTGTGGGCAACGTAGTTTTTCTACAAAGCCTGCAAGTGGAGAATGAGTGGTTAGGATAAACCGAGCAATCAGATGGGATAGTATGGACATGAACAAATTTGAGGATTACTTACAAGCACCATTGACTTAGTCGCTGAGCAAATGGCTTTGAGCTCGGTTAAATGATTATGATGTTCTATATTTGTTGGCAGACACACGCTCTTGGAAAGGTTGAAAGCAAGCATGTGGTCTTTTTTAGCAACCACTGAGTCTTTGGTAGACACAGCGCGATTTTTGTAGGAAACGGATAGTGCCCATACAGGTGAAGAGGAAGGACCTGCACAGCTAGATCAAATAGGCTCCGGGTTCGATAGCTCAATCTCGAGGAGCACGGTCTCTTCTTCATTCACCAAATGGGGTTGTTCGGTTGATGAGATACAGGCACGCTTGCTTTGCTGAGACGTGGTGGCGCTGGTGGTTAAAAGGGTGACCACTGTCTCGTGCGATTGACCGGAGGGCGGTAACTCAGTTTGAATTTCGCCGGAGGTTTGCTCGGTGATAAAAGCTCACACGGCCCTCCTTTTTGCCATTTCTTGTTCTTCAGTGAGCGAAATTAGATTAATTTGGAGAAGAGTGGGGTCCGGCTCGGGGGAAGACTCTAGAAAGAAGTCGGTTACTCTGGTCTTCCTCTTACCACTATAACGGTAGGTCGGTTGCACGTCGAGCAACTCGGTCCAATCTCGATGCCAATAACGTAGCACGGCTCGAAGTGCGGCTTGATTTGCGTTGTGTAGGTTGATTTTAGGTGGTTCAAATCTGTATATAGGACAAAGAGTACAAGGGTTAATACGGTGGTTGTTTTGATGACAAAGAAGATAAAACTGAGCTGTCCTTACCAACTGTTCCCTCGTTCCAATTGATATTATAGCCTGGTATATGGGCTTCGTGATCTTCAAAATTTCTGAACACCTAGAGAAAATCAGCATCATTTAAGTCTTTATCAGGTGTACTCTTGACAATTTTCTCTCGGCCCCTTTTTATTCTAAGGTAATATACCCAACCGTCATCATTCTGACCGAGCGAATATTGGTGAAATAGCTCGGCCAGTTCGAGGTTGAGGCCAAGGCGGCGATTTAGTTCGGCTATGCCGTTTATTATTCTATACATGTTGGTGGATAATTGTGTGGGGGTATAGTCTGGTTTGCCAAAGGAATTCACAAATTAGGGGTTGGATTGGGAACCTAAGTCCACCCTCTACAATGGACAGCAGTGTGAACAGAACAAAGGCCGATCTACCCTAAGGTGTGGTGTCCTACTCGGCTAGTTTAAATTGATCATCTTTAGGGATGTGGTAATCCCTTCGGAATTCAGCTATAGCGTTGGGCAAACTCATAAGGAACCGGTATTTGCTCATTTTGGGTAGCTTTTGTTTACAAGTATCTACTCGGCACCTTAGCCCGGCTTGGTATTGATTGGTGTGCCTGAGTAAACCTAGTCAAAAGTCTACACAACGAAGAACATAGAATGTGTTATGGCCAGCAAGCCACTGGGCTTAAGGCATCAATATATAATTTTGCTAAGCCTTAAGAGAAGTAATGGTGTGTAGCTCGGCTAAAAACTGACTCAAAGTTTACTTGGTCTTGGTGAAGGGCGAGATTTTTCACCTCGGTTCATGAGGTGAGCTAACTATAGCTCGGTTATGATTAGGCAAACACTTCCTTAGTTCGTTGAGGTGCATCTAAGTAAGCACAAATCGGTTATAGCCCAGTTTCATTGCTAATTCTGAATTCAAAGTTTGTATGAATCCAGTTACAGATACGCTAGAGTTCTTCCTAAGGTGTGGGGTTTTTGGGAAGCTGGTCCTAAACTCATGTTAGCGCATAGACAAAACTATGCATACTCTTGCAATAACAATATAATGGGTTTATAAAGTTAAGAGAATCAAGCACTTGGAAAAAGTCATGTAAAGTGTTTGGAAGGAACATGAAACTTACGCGTTTTGGGATGTAAACGTTGAGCAGCAACACGACGTTCCTGCGGCAGTAGTGAAAAAGTTCCAAAGCTTGAATAAAGGCAAAGGCAGAATTAGAGTGTTCTTTGCTCTCAGAAAGCTATTTTGTTTCTTGGATTAGAAGATGAACAGTAACAATGGACGTTTGAAGACTAAGGGGATAAATGTGAAATGGAGGCAAAACAGCGGGAGTATTCAAATTTTAGAGTTATGATTGATGGCTATCACAGCGATAAGGGCAATCGTGGGGAGCCACGTGTCCCCGTAAGGACGTGGTGTCAGCAGCATAGGAAAGCAGGCTGTACCACTGAGTGGGTTTTCTAGCTCGGCTAGTCGAAGTGTTTCACTTCGGGTGACATTTTAGTGCGGCTTAAAGATAATAATCCTAAATCATGCTTGGCAGATGGAATTAAGGGGCAATTAAGAGGGTAATTTATATGCATAAGTTGGGTCGAGCTAGGTCCATTTGTTTTAAGAGTTGGGCCGAGCTAAGTAGACTTAGTTCGTTGGGGCACGCGTCCGGCCAAGTTAAGAGCTTCAGCAACTCAGTCTTGAGGTGTACAGACATTAGGCTGAGGTCTGGAACAGATGAACTAGATGTAATCAACAGCTCGAACTGAGGTATAATTTTTAGCGTACCGAACTGGGGTTTATCTTGGTTGGATATCGTCTTGGTTCTAACTAGTGTAGGACAGGGCCATGCTAGCTCGGTTGAGTGTACTACCGAACTGAGGTAGGAGGTTTGAGCCATCTCACTTGGTTGGTAGTGAGTAGGGTGTTATCAGGATGGATATTATCCTTAGGCGTGTGATTCCTAGCAGGACTCTGCTAAAGAGAGTGGAAGTCCTATTAGGATTTGTGCCAAGTGGGAATCTACAATAACTCATGACAGGACCTATATATAGGTATCACAATTCTAACTCTCAAATACATAGAGCTTTTGTGTCTATTGTCCATTTTTCTAACTTAGGCATCGAAGAGGTTTCCGGCACACCCTCGCCGGCTAGCTCACGTTTGTGTTTTCAGGGAGTAAAACGACTACGTTTGGAGAAGTGCAGACTTGATCAACAAGATTATATGGGAAGATTATTTCCTGCTCTTACAATGACCATGCTTGCCAGCTCAGGAAAGAGGGTTGATGGTGTCATGGTCGCCGTCACAGGTAATTAGGAATTTGGCGAAAGAGAGAATCACCAAGACCCAATGCCGAGGCAAAAAGGGGAGCCAGGTGGTTGACTAGATTGTTATGATACTGAGGGGGAGATTTGCATTGGTCAATACAGCTGAGCTACGGTAATGTGAGATATGACGATGGGCCTTGCGAGAACCGGATCGTATCTGACCGAACTAAATCGACACAGTTCCCCGGCCCATCACGTTGGGCCGAGTAAGATTGTCGACCAGAATGTAGAGACATGCATGTGCCCAGCCAAGCTTACTCGGCCTAATAGTCGGTTGGATCCACGGTAATACATTGGAACAGAGGGGAGTGCAGTCTGGAATGAATTCGGGCTGAGATAAAGAATAGCACGCCTCACAGCCGGCCGGTTCAGACGAACCGACTTATCATAGGTTGGACGTCCCAGTAATGGTGGCGTTTTCCCCCAAGGGATAGGTCGATTATGATAGACCGGTTGAGTGTGCCACCTGGACCAATGATGTGATGAGGAGAAAATCCACTCCTGGTACGCGTCAATACCGTTTGGTAGTTTGACAAATGCTGTTTGGAGGTTTTGGCCTCTACACATGTAAGGAAGCTAGAGAGGAGCATAGCCACCTGTCCAGGAAAGGACAGCAGAAGTAGTGTGCCCGTAATCCCCGAGGCTGCATGGCCAGCCTAGAAAAAGCAGGAAGGGATAAACGTTAGAGGTAAGTAATCTAAGGAATTCCTAACTCTCTCTCTCGCTCTCTCTCTCAAAAGTGCTCTATTTCCCTTTTCTTCTCCAAGTGTGCTGACTTGATCGTCGGAGGGTTTATCTGGCAGCACACCGCCAGGCAACTCACCGCCTTTCTATTTTCAGGTCAAGCAACATTACATAAAGCTCGAGTTCAAGGAGTACGAAGAACGGAGCATATTTCATGCCCGTACAATTGGCGTCGTCTGTGGGAAAACTTGGACAGACAAACCTTGCTCTTCAAGCTTTTACAACCATTTTCATGGCTAATAATGACGAAACTCCACTGTCTGTTATCGATGGTATCACGCCAGAGATGGCCCTCATGCTATTTCGACCATGGCGGGCCTAGAGACCTTTTCTAGAGGTACGCGAGACAAATGCGCAAGGAGCACTGATCATTCGAAGAGTCTAGAAGGCCTCCGACGATGGGAAGAGTCGCATGCTCAGCGCCTGGAGCACAAACTCAAAGACCAGGACACCCTTATTCACAAGATGGTGGCTGAAATGAAGGCGCTGAAACGTCAGATCAAAGGGAAGGGTGTCACTGGAGAGAGCGACCACAGTAAGCGCACCTCATCCTCTCGCTCTGGCAGTCGCCACCAAGATGGGACGCCCTCTCTTTCTACCACCAGAAGCTATGGGGTTGGGGACTCCGACCCATAGGTGGGTAAATCTTACACTCACGATAGCAACTACTGTCCCTCATGTCTGTCGACGATGTCGAAATACTCTTTCTCCCCTCGTTCGAGAGACCTGAGGGATGTGTTGGAGGAGAGGGCTTGTCGTAGAGAGACCCAAAGATTGCCGACATTGCAAAGGCTGAGTCCCCAAATCTGCTGTAGTGAGGAAGGTGCAATGCCTACGCCCAGAGTGATGACACCAGCACCAGTGGACAAAGAGCTAGCGGGACTTACCGTTACCCCGCTGTCCCCAGAAATCGAGAGCACGTCGCTCCCTCCTGGATTCTACCAGCCTAAGTTCACATTACACGACGGCAAGACGGATCCGTACATATACGTGAGTCATTACTGGCAAGTAATGGCTAGACACCGGCACAATGACGCCTTGATGTGCCTCATATTCCCAACAAGCTTGGGAGAACTGGGCTTGAAATGGTTCGAAAGGCTTCTGGAGAGGAGCATCGAGGGATGACAACAACTAGCAGAGGCCTTTGTCACCAGATTCAAAACCAACACTCGAACACCGAAGGAGGTCGACCATCTCCTGAGCGTCAAGATAGAATTTGGAGGCTCTTTGAAGGCATACAATGCCAAGTACTGGGAAACCTACAATGAGATTCTCGACTGCCCCACCAATCTGGCAATCACCTAATACAAGTGGGGTCTCTCAGTCGGACATAGGCTGCGAGATTCGCTTACGATGCACCAACCCACAACCATGGAATCTTTGATGCAGTGGATCAACGAAGACATCCGAGTAGAGGATGATGCCGGCACTGCAACCAATAAGGTGAATCCGGTCGCGGCAGATAGAAAAGTGGCGGGGAAGGTTCACTTGGTAGAGCAGGAGGACAACTGCCTAAATGACCGGTCTAAAGATCAACGTCGTGGCTCAAACCGTGATGATAGGAACAAAAGTCGCAGAAACGAGTGAGCTAACGCTTCTCGTGATGAAGAGAAAGATGCCAAGAGAAAGTAAAAAGTGTGAACCGCCATCACCACTGTCTTTAAAATCCCTATTTACCACATCCTAAGTGAAATCCGAGGTGAACCTTACGTCCGTTGGCTGACCAAATTGGGAAACACGTAGAGAGGCTTCAACTCGAGGTATTGTTGCACCTTCCATGAAGAATAAGGGCATTGAATGGAGGACTGTGTGTCGCTCAAACAACATTTAGAGGAGCTGGTGGCGGCAGGGCATCTAGACCAGTATAGACGGCGGTATAAGAGCCGCTCCCCAGGGACAAGCCAAGCCAAGCCAAGCCAAATGACTTCGCCGTCCTGGATGCAGTGCCGCAAGGCGTAATTAATGTCATCCATGGCATCATTGAGCCGATAAGGGTCTGCGAGCTAAGAGGGATGATCAAGAGAGCCGAGCACATGATGGAGGTGCTTTCCATTTAGCCCGCCATGAAGAAAGGAAAGACCGAGATAAAAGACGTCCTGACCTTTTCAAGCAAAGACTTGGAGAGAATTCAAGTGCCTCATAATGACGCCTTAATAGTGACCCTTCGTGTCAAAGACTTCAATATCAAAAGAATTCTAATTGACTAGGGGAGTTCGGTCGAGATCATGTATTATGACACGTTCAAACAAATGAAGTTGGAGGACAAGGACTTAGCCCCCGCAACGTCTCCTCTGGTGGGCTTCAACTCTCAGCCAGAATAGCCGATCGGAAAGATCATATTGCCAGTCAAAGCGGGATCGGTCACGAAGCAAGTGAATTTTAGGTGCTTAAGGTCCCATCAACCTACAACTTAATCTTGGGAAGGGGCTGGTTGCATGCCATGCAAGCAGTAGCGTCAACTTACCATCAGGTCCTGCGCTTTCCAACATTGACCGGACAGGTAGAAGAGGCTTAGGGAGACCAAGTGATGGCCAAACAATGTTTCGTTGCAGTAAATGGTAGCCGAGCTGCCAAAGGCTTCGTATAAATGATAGAGGGTCCGAAAGGAAACGAAGTCCTAGAAGACGTAGGAAGAAAGGCCAAGGAGAAATCGGTCGAAGATTTGTTAGAGGTACACGTTGACGAGAACGATCCAAGTAAGTTATTTCTTTTGGGCTCATCTCTGTCCAGCACCGAGCGACTCGATTATGTCGACTTTTTGGTTTCCAACATGAAGGCCTTTGCATGGACGCCTTACAATATGCCTGGCGTCGACCCTAGCTTCATTTACCACCAGTTGAATGTCTTTCCAAATGCACAACCGGTCATCCAGAGGACACGGCGCTTAGCCTTGCACCATGCCGAGATAGTGGCAGAAGAGGTCAAGAACTTGTTGGAAGTGGGGGCAATAGAAGAAGTGCAATACCCCAAATGGATCTCTAACACGGTGGTAGTGCCGAAAAAGAACGGTAAATGAAGGGTGTGCGTTGATTATAAGACGGTCAACCGTGCGTGCCCAAAAGATAACTTCCCCCTCCCAAGAATTGACCAACCGGTAGATCTAACCACTGGCCATCAGAGGTTTAGCTTCCTGGATGCATATCGTGGCTACCACCAGATAGCCATGTATGAACCAGACCGAGAGATCACTTCGTTCACCACTTCAAGATGCTTATATTGCTACAAGGTTATGCCATTCGAACTAAAAAATGTCGGGGTGACTTTCAAAGGATGGTAACCAAGATGTTCGCTCCCCTTCTTGGCAGCACTATGGAGGCTTACATCGATGATATGGTGGTAAAGAGTAAGGAAAAGTCTCAACACCTTGCCGACCTAGCAGAGATGTTCGCTATACTTAAACATCACAAGCTGCGTTTGAATGCCTCCAAATGCGCCTTCGGAGTTGGCACCGGAAAATTTCTAGGTTTTTTGGTCACGAACTGAGGAATTGAAGCCAAGCCTTCCCAGATTAAGGCGATACAAGAACTGAAGCATCCAAACTCCAAGAAGGACGTGCAACATCTCACCGGGATGGCAGCCGCGCTGAACCAATTTATCAGCCGGTCTTCAGATTATTACAAGTCCTTCTTCAAAACTTTGAAGGCCAAGTTCTTCTGGGATGACGAATGCGACCGTGCATTGGCGGATCTAAAAATGTACCATTCCTCAACCCCTATCCTGGCCACACCAAAACCCGGTGAAGAACTATATCTCTACTTGACAATCTCTCAACACGCTTTAAGTTCCGTCCTTGTCCGTGCTGAAGGTACCCAGCACCTCCCCATCTTCTATGTAAGCAAGACCCTGCTCCCGGCTGAATTAAGGTATCTGCCATTAGAAAAATTGGCCCTGGCCCTGATGATGGCTTCCAAAAAGCTAGCGCACTATTTTCATGCCCACACAATAGTTATGCTAACCAAATTTCCACTTAATGTGCTCTTTGAAAAGGCGGATTTTACTGGGAGAATTCTGAAGTGGGCCGTGGAATTGGGGCAATACGATATCAAGTTCCAACCGTGCACCACCATCAAAGCTCAAGCTCTTGCCGACTTCGTGGCGAAATTTGCCCTAGGAACACACCCTGTTTGCCCTGTCGATTTGGCCAGCGCGGATTTGGCACAGCCCATGGCTCAAACAGCAGAGACGTATGGTGGACAACAAGTGGCAGAAGGAAAAAAAAAAAGCCAAAGAAGAAATGGAGGAACCAGACAACCTACCAAAACACAAGCTAGACGGGGACATAGAAAGACACCAGAATAAACCGATCAGTACCTCAAAGTTGAGGAACTCCCAAAATCCCTCCGATTGCTGGAAGTTGTTCATTGGCGAGATGTGGAAACTCTTCGTCGATGGGACCTCCAACAGACATGACACCGGGCTAGGGATCGTGCTGATTTCCTTAGACGGGCTGACCATCGAGCACGCGATCACACTCGGTTTCCCAACATCCAACAATGAGGTGGAATATGAAGCCCTCCTCGCCGGATTAAAAAGTACATTAAGAATGAAAGCGTCCGAACTTATGGTATTCAATGACTCCAAGCTAGTGGTCAATCAGGTCTCCAGGAAGTATGAGGCTAAGGATGAAAGGATGGCCAAATATCAGGCGTTGGTACATGCAGAAATCAAAAAGTTTGCTGCAATAAAAATGGAACAAATTAACCACGAGAAAAACAACGCAGCTGACGAACTGGCTGGCCTGGCATCCATGCAAACAACTTTTCCCAATGCTTTGATGATAGAATTCTTACCCCGGCTAAGCATTGAGAAACCAGAGATGCTCGAAGTACTCTGCGCCGACTTGGGACCGTCTTGGATGGACCCAATCGTCACTTTCCTAAAGGATGGAATTCTACCCACGAAGAAAAAAGAGGCCAACAAGATCAGGGCCAAATCAGAGCGATTTTGGCTCTCCCCATCTGGCGCCTTATACAAGAAGTCTTTCACGGGGCCATACCTGAAGTGCGTCCACCCCAACATGGTAAAAGCTTTCCTCTTCGAAATTCATGAAGGCATCTATGAGAGTCATATTGAGGGTAGGTCTTTGGCCTACTGAGCAATTTCCCAAGATTATTGGTGGCCATGCATATAGGAAGATACACAGAAGTACGTTCGTAGGTGTGAAAAATGTCAAAAATTTGCTCACCAAATCCACCAGCAGGCCAGAGAGTTACTCCTCCTTACAAGTCCTTGGCCATTTGCGCTTTGGGAGCTGGATATTGTGGGACCACTTCCAACAGCTCCGGGCAACGACAAGTTTTTCATCGCTGCTACCGACTACTTCACTAAGTGGATTAAGGCCGAGCCGTTGGCAATCATCAAGGAGAAAGATGTAAAAAAGTTCATTTGGCAGAATGTCATCACTCGCTTCGGTATCCCGAAAGCCCTCATTTCAGATAATGGCACTCAGTTCGATAGGAAACTCTTTCGCGGATTTTGCAAAGAGTTAAAGATTGAGTTTTATAACTCAACACTGGCCTACCCTCAGTCAAATGGTCAAGCAGAAGCTTCAAACAAAACCATCCTGGACGGGCTGAAGAAGCAACTGGAGAAAGCCAAAGGGAAGTGGGTTGAAGAACTCCTCAATGTGCTCTAGGCATACACACCACGCCGAGACGCTCGACCGGAGAAACTCCATTTGCCTTGGCCTATGGCATGGAGGCTGTCATCTCGTTGGAAATCGGCATGCCAACCATTCGATCTGAAAGTTTTCTGCTAGACTTGAACAATAAAGCTATGGCCCTGGAACTTGACCTAGCTGAAGAAAGAAGGGAACGAACCCTAATCCACATAGCGACCTACTAGCAAGAACTCTCCAGAAAATACAACAAGGCCGTGCATCCTAGGCTATTCAGGATTGGGGACTGGGTCTTAAGAAAGGTAATAGGCAACACAGTGATCCCTGGCGAATGCAAACTAGGAGCAAATTGGGAGGGGCCATACAAGACAACTGGCCTTGCAGGCATAGGCGCTTACCATCTGAAAGACTTAGATGGTAAAGCTGTCCCCAGATCGTGGAATGCAGCTAATCTTAAGTTATTTTACTTTTAAAAAGTAACATTTTCTATTCCTTTGCCTTTTGGAACTTGGCCTTCTGGCATTTGATGTAAATCAATGACGTGTAATGAAAGATAGCCCTACCTTTTTCCCTACCTTTTCCTTATACTTTGTGTTTCTGTACAAAGACGTTACCAGGATATTGAGCTACTATGAATACCAGGGACAAGAAGCCAGCAAGGGTTGGACTGAGGTCGTACAGAGAGTTGGCATTTTGCCCAACTAATATTAGGGCCGAGGAGATATTGCCCGCCCATACAGAAAGTGGCGTTTTTCCCGACTTGCATTAAGGCCGAGCTAATATTGCTCGCCCGTACAAATAGTTAGCGTTTTGCCTAACTGGAACTAGGGTCAAGCAGATATTGCCTACCCGTGTAGAAAGTGATGTTTTACCTAACTTGCACTGGGGCCGAGCTGACATTGCTCGCCCATACGAACAGTTGGTGTTTTGTCCAGCTTGCATTAGGGCCGAGCTGATTTTGCTCGCCAGTACGAACAGTTGGTGCTTTGCCTAAACTGTTCTACGGCCGAGCTGATATTGCCCGCCCACATAGACAGCTGGGGTTTAGCCCAACTAGAGCTGTGGCCAAGTTGATATAGCTCGGCTGTACAGACAATTTTACCAAATTACACGTGAAGCCGGCCAACTTTGCTCGGATCGTGAGGATGATTGGCCCATTATTGCCCAAGCTGGAATTTGCTCGCTCAGTGAAGTGTAGATTTGGCTCGTCATAAGCCGAGCTATTACTTGCTCACCAATGTGGAACTGATTTTGCTCGCTCACCAAGCTTACATGGTTCGCCTGTTTAAGATGTTGATCTTACATCCAACAAATATTTCAAAGCCAGGAAAGTTTGCTCATTAGACCGAAGAAATGACAATCGCACAAGAAAAATGAAGAAAAAGATTCGCATAACATGGCGAGCAAAAATTTAAACTTCTCATTGATTATAAAGAGGGATTACAAAAGTAGGACGAAGCCCAGTTACATCCAAAAAAAAAATCTATCGTGTCAGCCTGTTCGGTCGCCCCCACCTCGGCGTCACCGACTTGAGTGCCAACCACCGCATCAACCTCCTGCCCGGTCTCTCGATCTTAAGCCCCTTCCTTAGAAGCTTCAGATGGAAGATTTTGCTCGACTGGTTACATGGTGGTAACTTCTGCTACAGCTGCCTGCTTCGCCTCTTCAATTAGCCTCTCCTGCACGGCGCTGGCATAAGCTTGCATGTGGGCCGGGATGAAGATAGCAGACGGGTTTTGAAATGCGTCAGAGTCCTGAACAAGGCCAAGTTTTTCCATGGCGGCACTCCAACCTCACTGGAAAAAAATGTCCTTGGTCCCTTGGACCTGCCGTTCATAAGCTCTCTCACCTTCCGCGTAACCATGGTCTTCAGTGTCGTCGACCTGCTTGTCCAACTCAGCTTTGTGGGCGTCATGGAGTTTACGCAGCTCGGCGATGTATTGGGCCTTGGTCACTTGGAAAGAGTTCTTCTTATCTTCTTCCGCTTGGGCCAACCGCTCGACAAGTCTGTCATGCTCAGCCGCTGCCTCTTCTTGTGGGGCCTTTAGTTTCGCCATCTCGGCAGTCTTTTCCTTGTCATTAGCAATGGCCTCCCACAGACTCTTCCGCATAGCGATCATTTGTTCGTGGGCGAGGTAGTTCTTCTGCATGGCCTGTAAACAAAAGAGAAATGTTATAACGCCATAATCAAGCAACAACTTGACGACATGAGAGATTTCTAACTTACCAACACGATTGACTTTGCTACCAAGCAGAGGGCTTTTAGGTCGGACAGCTCATCGTGCTTCTTCATGTCGGCAGGGAAGAGCAACCCCTTGGTCATGTTGAAGCCAAGAGAGTAGTCCTTGTCGGCGTAGACCGAGTCAGCTGAAGAGACGGCTCGGCCTTTGTATGTTACTTCAGGCAACCAGACTGGGGGGGCACCGGATCGAGCGGATGGCTCGATGATCGGTTGTTCAATCTGGTCCACCAAGTCGGCAGAAGTATACTCAGCAGAGTCCTCGTCTACCAAATGTTGTTCGACTGGGTTTCCTCTCGGCCTTTTCTTCGACTGACTTGTAGCTTGTTCACTAGCGAGGGCTAGCACAGCCCCCTTATCTTGCACAGCCGACATAGAAGAAGTTCCCTCAGCTGCCTCCGGTGGCTGAGAGTTGCTCAGCTCACTGGTGATCATTAACTTGATAGCCCAGATTTTGGCCATCTCTTATTCGGCTGTCAAAGGGACCAGTTTGATCGGTGGAAGGCTGGGATTTGGTTCTGGAGAAGGTGCATGAAGGAAGTTGATCACCTTGCTCCTACGCAGTGCCATGTAGCGGTAGCTCAGCTTGAAGTCGAGCAGCTTATGGGATTCTCACTCCTCGGCCAGATGACGCAACGCAACCCTTATGGCCTCTTGGTTTGCGCGAGAGTAATCCTTTGCCAAGAGTTTATAGTCTGCAATAGGAAGGCAAGTGTTAGATTGGTAGTAAAAAGAACAATTTCAAAAAAAATGATGCCGAGATGCTCACCAACACTCCCAGCGTCTTTTCTTGTGTACCAGCCCAGTATGGGCGCTTCGGTGTCCTCATAATTACCGGACACTCACAAAAAATCATCTTCATTGGTCTCTTTGTCCAGGTTACCTTCGATGAGTTTTGCTCGGTCTTTCCTGTCCTTGAGATACCAGCAAAACCCACCTTGATTTTTGCTAAGTATATATTGATGAAATATCTCAGCAAGGTCGAGATTCAGACCCAGTAACCTATTCAGCGCGGCCACGCCGTTTATTATTTTATATGTATTATTAGAGACCTAGGTCAGGCACAGCCTAGTCTTCCTCAAAAACTCGCAGATCAAGGGTTGGACCGGGAAACGCAAGCCTCCTTCCACAATGGACACCACCGTGAAGGGGCATTTGTCTAGCTTGCCCCAGGGAGTGTCTCCTTTCTTAGCCAGCTCCAAGTGGACATCGTCTGGAATATGGTACTCTCTATGGAACTCGGCCAGTGCCCCAGGAGAATTGACCATGAATCGGTACTTCCCCATCTATCCCGGTTTTATTTAGTTGGGTAATTTTGGTCGTATCTCGAAACGTATTTGGTAATTGTTAGCTCAGACTTAGAGCCTCACCGATTGTAATGCTGGATAGGCCTGGTCGGTCCTAGTTTGGTCTGCATTATTAAGAAATAAGTCTAAGTATTAGCACGACATAAATTGCACGGCTCTTATAAGGAAGTTTTCTAGCTCGGCAAAGGTTCCTGGAGCGTTTGATCGGTTCATTCTTCTTATCTCGATTCTACTATCTGGCCAACTTGGCCTTCCTAGATCGATTCTAGCCCCTTACTTACAGCTCGGTCTCGCCCTCAAGACAAGACCATAAACTAATTTCTGCTTAGCTAAATCCTATTTATAGATCTAAAAGTTGGATTTTGCTCGGTCTTATCCAGGGTTCATGCTGTTCATTCTAAATGTGAAGTTCGTGCATTGAAACTAAGGGAAACGAGGGGCACGGAGGCCCCATCTGCTTCTTCAATTCCAGTTTCTCCTAATGTATACCAATTTTACCCCAAAGAGGGCGCACTGGTTGGATACGAACAACCCTAAACAAGAACTCAAAGAACATAAATGGAGATGGCAAAAGAGAGGCAGAATAACTTACAGATATGGATGCCTAACGAAGTCCCAATCGTCCACGACCTTGTTTTCAGCCTTTGAAAGGATAAAGATGGTTGAAAATAACTCGAAGAGCAGCAATGACAGCGATGGAATAAGCTTAGAGATTTGAAGGCAAGAGCTTGGCTTTGTGTGGGAAGATGAACAGTAGAGACGTGTGTGGCCCCTCACATGTGTATAAAAAAGGAGAGGAAGTCAAAGGGTGGCAACCTTTTGAAATTTGTGCATAATGAAGACAGCTGTGGGGCTGCACAAGACCAATGGCGTGAAGCCACGTGGCATCAAAAAGATGTCTTGTCAGTACGATTGAATAATCATTGATGAGACTGCTGGCGCAATCCCAGATGACCAACCAAATCGGATAGCTCGATCAGAACAATAATCCCAATCACGTTTAGCTCCGATGGGATTAAGGGGCAATTGATAGGGAGATTTGCGCCAGTCAATACGGCCGAGCTATGGTAATGCGGGATATGACGATGGGCCTTGCGAGAACCGGAACGTGTTTGACCGAACTAAATCAACACGGTTCCCCAGCCCATCACGTTGAGCAAAGCAAGATTGTCAACCAGAATGTAGAGACATGCATGCGCCCAACCAAGCTGACTCAGCCTGATATTCGATTGGATCCACAGTAATACATTGGGACTGAACCGAGTGCAGTCCGAAATGAATTCGGGCCGAGATAAAGAACGGCACACCTCACGGCCGGCCGGTTCAGACGAACCGACTTATCATAGGTCGGTCATCCCAATCATGGTGGCATTTTTCCCCAAGGGATAGGTCGGTTGTGGTAGACCGGTTGAGTGTAGCACCTGGACTAATGATGTAATGAGGGGGAAATCCACTCCTGGTACGCGTCAACACCGTTTGGCAATTTGACAAACGTTGTTTAGAGGTTTTGGCCTCTACACGTGTAAGGAAGCTAGAGGGGAGCACAACCACTTGTCCAGAGAAGGACAGCAAAGGCAGTGCGCCCATAATCCCTGAGGCTGCATGGCCAGCCTAGAAAAAGCAAGAAGGGAGGAACGTTGGAGGTAAGCAATCTAAGGAATTCCCAACTCTCTCTCTCTCTCTCTCTCTCTCTCTCTCTCTCTCAAAAATGCTCTCTTTCCATTCTTATTCTTTTTCTTCTCCAAGTGTGCTGGCTTGATCGTCGGAGGGTTTATTCAACAGCACATCGCCGGGTAGCTCACTGTCTTTCTGTTTTCAGGTCAAGCGACGTTACGTAAAGCTTGAGTTCAAGGAGTACGGAGAACGGACGATATTTTACCCTCGTACAGATACTATTTCTGTAAACTATGAATTCAATGTAAATCTTGTATTGATCTATGATCGTCATGCAGGTAATGATTTAAAAAGGGCGTTGACATCAGTAGACAAAGCCATTCTTGCGCAAGTAAAGGCTGCTCTTAACTATAAAGGCCGTGCCAACTTTCAAGGGCAAGGGCTCGCAACCTATGTTCTGTTGAGGTACGACCCCATCTACACCACCTTCTTGGCTATTGACCATATCCCCGTGCCAAGAGGTAAATAACATCTGACTACACTTATATTCCCAAGTTTCAAAAGCCTAAGGAATATTGGTGCTGACTATTTTGATGTCGATAAACCAACCGCCGAAGATGCATAGTCCGACGACCATGTAGAAAACCAAGAATTGAATTCAAAAATTAAATTGGCTTTGGAGCGCATCAGCCCGGACGATCAATCCGACCAACCATCTACCTCTGGCTGACAACATTTTCATCGGTTTAGAGAATCTTCTTGGGGCAGAATCCGAGGCTGAAGGGATGAACGGAGAGACCCTTGCTCAATTCGCTAGGAGACGTAATGTCGAAAAGATGGCAGCTAGAAGGCAGGTCAGCGATTCTAGGATGATCTAAGTCACTCCAACATGCCAAGTTCACAGAGAAGAAACAGCCCTTGAAATAATAGTGGCCGAATATGTTTTAGAGGAGCCCCAGCGAATCGTAGAAGTCAATCCTTCGGGGAAGAAATAGCAAGCCAAGATCGTCCCCGATCTAATTGAAGCGCCGGTAGATAAATGACAAAGAATTGAGATGTCGTCTTCCACTTATGAGGTATCTAAGCCATTTGTTATCCAACCACGGATGAAGAATGTGCCGATTCTTTGTCTCTATTACTCTGGCAGCACAGTTGACCATATTGGTAAGTTTCGACCCTTTGGATCGTATAAATTGTTTTTAGTGCCGACTAATAAGTCTTGGTTTATTGCCTTCGTTAGGCGGCGGGGAGAATTATGAGTTCGGCCATCGTCACTACGATGTCGTAGAGAGGCTCAACGTCCTTGAGGGCCAACTTGAAGCTGAGAAGGGGAAGGCCGTGGCAACAATAGTCGATTTGGATGTTGCAATGGCTAAGGCCGAGTCTAAAACCACGAAGGCGGAGAAAGAGAAGGCAAAGGCCGTTGTTGCGCAGAAGAAAGCTCAACGCGCTGACCAATTACGTAGGGATGCTGAGGAGAAAGTGAACTTATTAGACGGCTCCCTTAAATCGGCACAAGAAGAAGTCTCTCAGCTAAAGGCCGATCTTGAAGCTGAGAAGAAGGCGAGGGAGCTCGCTAAGGCAGATGCGGCCAAAGCCTTTGATGCCGGCCATCTGAAAGCCAAAGAGATGTACGTTGATGAAGTCTTAAAGATCATGAATCAAGGATTCAAGCACGGATGGATAAAAGTTTTGGTGGCCACTAAGGTGACTCTCGATTAGCCGATTCCTTATGAACAACTGGAAGTCGAACCACTAGAATCGGATCCAGAGGATTTGGACTTTTGATCAGCGGTTTTGTAATGAATGTTCAGCAGTTATTGGTTTTTGTTAGCTTTGTTTTGCAAGCTTTTCTTAGTTTTGGTTAGCACTTTATTTTAGATGTAGGCCATTTTCATGTATAAAGTGGTTGTACTCAATACAGTTTGTTAATGAAAATGTTCCTTTTGTTAAGAATGTTAATCATTAAGTAATGGTAATGAAAATGTCGGTTTTGTTAATGAATATTAATCATTAAGTATTGGAAAATAGAAATGTGTCATATCAATTGAGATCATGACCTTTACATCTTAATTCGGCAAAATGCTTGAAGATAAGCCGAATATATTCATAAATCTGCCCTTGCCCCAGCTGATCGCTAAGCATAACCACCAAATGTACAGATTAAATGTTCATGGGATCAAATAGGGCACTGTCTTTATTCGGCAAAATGCTTGAAGATGAGACGAATATATTCATAAATCTGCCATTGCCCTTGCCCTAGCTGATCACTGAGAATAACCACCGAATGTACGGACTAAACGTTCATGGGATCAAGTAGGGCACTGTCTTTATTCGGCATTATTCAACAAAATGCTTGAAGCGGTCGCTTCGTAAACGCTACATTCGTAATTAATAAGCATGGGAGGGGGGAGGGGGCAGGCGCACGTGGGGCCTGTGTTGGAGTTAAATACATTCTGATCAAATTCAATAGAGTGCAAGAGAGAAAAGAGCATTGCGTCGTCTTGAGGAGATTCATATGTCAAGAAAAGTATTCTTTAACAGCAAAGGGGAGGGCATGACGCTTGCTGAACTAGATTTAGAAATAAACCGAGGGGCTGGTAGCAAACCCACCCAAACGGGTAATAGGACATTGGAGAAGCATGAGGGGTAGCACTCCCCCCGTTGACGAAGCAGGTCTCCAAGGGAGAGACAGCAACGGGGGAGCTCCAGGACTGGGAGTGCACATGTCTTACCGCGAAATGAAACCAGCAGGTCACCACGCTCGTTGAGTTTTTCAGTTTTCGTTGGGAATAAACCGATGACCGAAGTGGACTTAATTATCTACGATCTGAACATGGCAGTAGAGTTCATTCAACCAAAGTCCAACAATCAATGATCGGTCGGCCTGATTACGAAATTTTTCAGGATGGCGTCCATGGAGCAGTTAAAGGACTTCACACTTCCTATGAGATCGGTATACGCCTTCGTGCCGTGTGAAGAGAGTTCAAACAGAAAGATGACCGCATTCAGGACTTGGAGCACTGCATAGAAAAGACGGAAGATGAGCTGAAAAAGGCCAAGGTACCCGAGTCTCAATCGGCGGGTCAGACGAACCTGGTTGTGATGGACAGAGTAAACCAACACTTGCTTGATCATGCCATAGCCGATCGAGATACGACAAGCATGTTCGCACAAGAGGCAATAAGAACGCGGGCCTATAATCAAGGCTTTTTTTACGGCAGAAAGATCGGTATCCCAAAGACAAATGAGAAGTTGGTAGATAATGTCTGCCAATACGAGAATCGCGGTTTTAAGCATGGATGGACCAAGGCTCTGCAAGCCGCGGTCGTCGATTCGACGTCACCACTATTTCAGAATTACAAGTTTCTTTTTAAAGCTTACGACGCCGAAAAAACTGACGACGAAGAGGGTGCCGAGTCGGAGAAGACTTAGATATCAAGAAACACGTTATTGCACTTTTGAATCTGTTGAAAGCCATGTATTTGTACCTCTTTGATGAAATAAATAAATATTTCTTACATTGGTTTGTTTAATGTTTGTATCAACTTGTGTGATAATTGCATATTTGTGGGCCCACGCCACTTTATTGCCAAATACAAATGGCACTCTGAATTCAGAGGATTACTCGGCCGCTCGTGATCATGCACGAAAGGCGCTCCGAATTCAGAGTCTTTGTGTTGGCCAATCATGATATCCACGAAGGGCGCTCCGAATTCTAAGGCATATTCAGCCCAAATGTGAACATGCACGAAGGGCCCTCTGAATTCGGAGTCTTTATGTCGGCCAATCGTGATATTCACGAAGGGCGCTCTGAATTCAGAGACTTATTCGGCCCAAATGTGAACATGCACGAATGGCGCTCCGAATTCAGAGCCTTTGTGTTGGCTAATCGTAATTTTCACGAAAGGCGCTCCGAATTCGAAGACTTATTCGGCCCAAACGTGAACATGCACGAAGGGCGCTCCAAATTCGGGGTTTTTGTATTGGCCAATTGTGATATCCACGAAGGGTGCTCCGAATTCAAAGGTTTATTCGACCTAAACGTGAACATGCACAAAGGGCGCCCCAAATTTAGAGTCATTGTGTTGGCCAATCGTGATATCCATGAAGAGCGCTCCAAATTCGAAGGCTTATTCAGCCCAAATGTGAACATACACAAAGGGCGCTCCGAATTCAGAGTCTTTGTGTTGGCCAATCGTGATATCCACGAAGGATGCTCCGAATTCGGAGGCTTATTCGGCCCAAACGTGAACATGCACGAAGGGCACTCCGAATTCAAAGTCTTTGTGTTGGCTAATCGTGATATCCACGAACGGCGCTCCAAATTCAAAGGCTTATTCGGCCCAAACATGAACATGCACAAAGGGTGCTCCGAATTCGGAGTCTTTATGTTGGCCAATCACGATATCCACGAAGGGCACTCTAAATTCGGAGGCTTATTCGGCCCAAACGTGAACATACACGAAGGACGCTCCAAATTCGGAGTCTTTGTGTGGGCCAATCATGATATCCACGAAGGGCGCTCCAAATTCGAAGGCTTATTCTGCCTAAACATGAACATGCACGAAGGGCGCTCCGAATTCAGAGTCTTTGTGTTGGCCAATCATGATATCCACGAAAGGCACTCCGAATTCGGAGGCTTATTTGGCCAAATGTGAATATGCACGAAGAGCGCTTCAAATTCAGAGTCTTTGTGTTGGCCAATCGTGATATCCACGAAGGGCACTCCGAATTTGGAGGCTTATTTATCATTCAACTATTTTTAACGAGATGGCGATAAGAAAGGCATACTGCATTGCAGAATACATAGATGTGTACATGTTAGTATAGCAGCAAAAATTAAAAACGAACTAGCATGTCATACAAGTTGGTTTAATGATAAAATTTACGCAAATGGGTCGAATTCCACGGGCGTGGCAAACTTCTTCCAACCATGTTTGTAAGCCGATACACCCCCATTCCAGTAATTGAATCAATCTAGTAAGAACCGTCTTAGTTGGGGCCTAATTTACCGTTTGCTGGATTCGTAGTAGTAGGAAGCACTTTCTTGAGGACCAGTTCTCCAGGTGTATAACGACGCAATTGCACGCGTTGGTTATACGACTTGGCGAGCTGCTGCTGATACCGCACTATGCACGTAAGAGCGCGATCTCGACGTTCTTTAATCAAAGTCAAATCTAAGGCCAACATCATGTCATTATGCCCCCATATCAAAAACCTTGGACTTTAGTGTGGACAAGTTGATTTCAAGAGGGATAATAGCCTGTGTCCCAAAGCACAATGCGAACAACATTTCTCTAGTAGACCACCTCAGAGTGGTGCGATGAGCCCATAGTACACTGGGAAATTCTTCAACCCACCTACCTTTGGCCTTTTCCAATCATTTCTAGATGCCGTCTAGGATCACTTTATTGGAGGCCTCAGCTTAACAGTTGCTTTGCAGGTATGCCAGCGAGGAAAAGTAGGGCTGGATACCGTATGAATTGTATAATTCCCGATGGACACCACAATCGAATTGGGTGTCGTTATCGGATACAAGTGCTTGCGGTATGCCGAATCGAGTTATAATGTTTTTCCATACAAAGCGTTTAACATCGGCATCTCGAATATGTGTTAATGCCTATACTTCGACCCACTTTATAAAATAATCTGTTGCGACGATCAGGAATCGCTTGTTTCTCGGAGCCCGCGGTAGTGGTCCGACGATATCAAATCCCTAGTGAGCGAACAGCCAAGGACTAGTAATGGAATTTAATTTCTCGGCAGGCAGGTGAGTTAACGGGGAATACTTTTGACATTGTTCACATTTCTTTACGTAGTTCTCGGCATCTGTTCACATGGTTGGCCAATAATACCCTTGCGTTACGGGTCAGTGGGCCAATGAGCATCTTCCAAAGTGGGCACCGCAACTACCTTCATGTATTTCGGCCAAGAATTCCTCAACTTTGTCGGGGTGAACACATTCCAAATATGGCCCAGAGAGAGATTTTTTTGTAAGCTTTCCCTGCGGATCCAGATAATATTGTAGGGCTTTATTCTGCAATTTGTGGGCTTCTTTTTTATTTGTTAGGAGTTTTCTGAGGAAAGAAATGCAGCGATAGGGTCCATCCAACTCGGTATTTCCAACTCGGTCTTGGCTCAATGATGTTAATCCAAACTGGTTCAGAAGAAGTGATGCTTATTTCTTATCTGTTGGGAGTTGTTCTGAGGAAAGAAATGCAGCGATAGGGTCCATCCTACTCGGTCTTGGCTCAATGATGTTAATCCAAACTGGTTCAGAAGAGGTGATGCTCTGCTCTAGGATGAACCCTACTTTGATTGTTTGTTTGACTTCTGAGTTAATGGTGGAAGCTAGGCAAGCAAGGGCATCTGCATACGTATTTTGATCCCGGGTTATCTGATTCAATTTGTGGTGGTCGAATTTTGTGAGCAAGGAATTCACCGTTTTCATGTAGGCTGCCATGCTGTCATTTTTAGCCACATATTTGTAACAAGCCCGCCGGGGGGGGGGGGACCTCGCTACAGTTCGGACTCTCGATTTTGTGTCACGGTTCTTAATCTGAACCAAAGAGTCCAAATCCGTGGCAAATCGTTTTGAGAAACAGATTTTTGAGAAAGTAGTGCCAAAACATCGGACTGCTTTGCAGATACAGAAGTACGCCACCTATAATATTTTTTTTGGGAGAATCTTAGGAACCTGACTCGGTGCGAAAGCCACGTTCGTCTCACCGGAGCATTGTCTCGGCTCGGGAGCTTGGTACGATCGGGAAGGATCAGCTATTGAGACCCCTTTCTGCCCGGTCGGAAGGACCGAGCCTCTACTAAACGTGATATTCCGTTTTGAAAACTTTACGTGTCTTATTCGTATCGCTAGAATTATATGTTATGCGCACAGAAACAGTACTAGACGAGATTGCCAATTTTGGAAAAAACATTGCATATCGTTCGGTTTGAAAATGCTTTGGAATTGCTACTCGCAAGTAGGCTAAAACACGATTTCAATGAGTTCTTCACTCAAACAATCCAACCTTCACCACAGCATTCAAAACAGTTTAACACAAAGCATCTAAGCCGCATGGTGAAAGGCATACTGGTGCATATGTTAAATTATACAAATGCGAGATGCAAAGGCGGAAATACTTACATCGTACTGCCGTGCCAAAACAAAGGAACTGTTAGCAAACATGAATGATCAACATGTTAAGTGCGCCTAATGGCATAGTGCATACAAAGTGTTGCTAGAATAGGCTCGGCATATCGTAACATGTCATTGTGAAAACGCACAATTATTCAAAGTATTCAGTTCGGAAAAATTTGAGAACATATGCGGTTAGCGTGATGTACGAGCCTAATGCTGAATCGAACATGCCATGAATGCACGCAGTGCATAGATAAGGTATGCTGATTGTTAAACATGTCCTAATACTTAACCATTAAGCGGGTAAGTAAAAGGGAAGAAAGGAATGAGGTTGAAGACATATACACACATCACCCCCCTTACAGATTTGCCCTCGTCGGAGGGACCGAAATAAATATTACAAGATTAAGTTAACTCACGCAAGCTAATTAATATTACAAATTTAATTAATTTAATTAACAAATTAAATTAAATTATTAAATCAAGGAAAACATCATCTCGGGAAACGTGCCGCCTATGCGCAAGCGTGCCTGCTGTTTTCTTCTTTTCATCCTTGGAGGCGTAGTCAAAACTCTCAGGACTGCTCCATTAGGCACTGGGGAGTCCACGCCGGGAGTGAATCACACACGGGCAGCTGTATATGTCCATCGGCACAAAAATTGAATCTGTCGGCAGAGAGAGGAGTTGCCGGCCGCAGCCTACACTGGCAGGTCGCAAAGAAGGCCTGCCGACAGAATTTGCAATCACAGCAACAGAGGCAAAACAGCATCAGGCAGCACAATTCAAGGCAGTGTGTGCACCAACATGTCTGCTTATCATTTGTTATGAGCTCAAAGGGACATGTGCTCGGTTCCCGAGCACAATCACGGGTATTTCCATGCATGATGGCCAAAAACCAAGTATGCAACTTTGATTTCAGAAGCATGCAAACCAAATCACAAATATAGGCCCATTCCTATCACCAATTCAAGGAACAAGGCACGCATGCAAGAGGCAATGCAACCTAGGGCATCACAAGCTAGAATGCACATGGCATGGCAAAGGCACTTATTGCAAGATACAAGATACAGTATGGCAATGCAACATGGATTGGAAAGGTGTGGTCTTATACATTGAATTAGGCAGCTGTAAAAGGCCTTAAACAGGTGCCAAAGTGCTATAAAAGCTTGAGGGCTAAATGGCATGCAACACACACATGCACATTAAGACTCAACACTTATCATAAAATCAAACAACATTCAAGCACACTTGGAGGGACAAACATGAACACAATTGCATGCATTATGAAAGCGTTTGAATCATGCCGAACATGGTGCCAAACCAGCAACAAATCAAGCCAAGCATGCACCAATAGTCAAGTGTTCAAAGCAAATCAAAGGAGCATTGAACTACCACTTACAGGCCAACACCATGGCATGAAAAGAAAGAGCCAAAATCAGGGTGTTAGCATGTTAACAAGCTAAAGGAACTACTTAGATGGGCATCTAAGTGACTCAAAAACAAGGCATTGCATTAAACACCAAAACATGGAGCATTACTACACAAAGCTTATTCGAGGCATTCAAGGATGCGATGCAAGGCAAGTCAAACAAGCATGGAAATGACTGAGAATCGGCATGTAGATGATTCCCAAATCACAATGCAAAGATGATGCTACACTGCAATGCTCAAGGCCAAAAGCTAAATACAAATGGAGCTATATCAAGCATGCCAAAATCAAACCCACGACTATAGAGCTTAAAACATGGAAGATATGCACAAATCTTCAAAGACTAAGGCCAAAACATGCTCCAACAAGGCTAACAACTAAGGCACATTAAGGCAAATAAGGCATTTACATGGGCACTATTGCTAATCATGCATGGGATACCAAAACAACTTTAAACATGTTATATCATGGATATATAAGCATGAAGAAACCAAACCAAACATTGCTCAACACACCACTCAAGTAGGCTTCCTTAAGAGGCCAAAACTGTGTCCTTTTTAAGGACAACAAGGGAGGGGGTGGCCCATCTCCTTCTTTGGGACTTCAAGGCATCAGTCTTCACCACTGAGAATCCCTCAAGATTGCAGTGGTGAGACTCAACACCAAAATCCCCGGAGCTAACCCAAAATGGCTCAAAATGAGGCCTTTGAGGCCTAAGGGTGGTCAAAACCTCAAACAACCAAAACATCTTAATAAACAATAACGAGGCCTAAAAAACAGACTTTTTATGTTATACAATAATCACCAAAACAGTCTAGATTAGGTTATAAAATCAAATGCAAGAAACAATGGGGAAATAAATTGTACATTCTTACCTTTGTCAGTCCCTCTCTCAACAATGGTGCTCCAATGGCCTCCTTTGGCTCCAAACCAGTCAAAGAAACTGAAAAAAAAGCCTTTCCTGACCTCCAACTCCAAGGGAAGGTGAAACAGCTAGGTGTTTGTGTGCAATAGTAAGACACAAAAACCTAGTGTGAACAAAAGAGAGGGAGAGAGAGATAGAAAATGTTATCTAACTCAAAACCCTAGAATAGAGCTCAACCATGGCTGTTTGCGCTCAAATATTCCTAGTCTTTAACCAAGCCCCCCTTTTGCCTTAGAGAGCGCTATCTCTCTATATTGTTCTTGTAAAGCTTACAAGACAGCTTTTGCAAGGAAATCCCCTCCAACACGTGTATGGAGGGAGGCAAAAGCAAGACAGCTTTGTCAAATTATCTTTGCAAAGCAGAAGATTCCACTTCTCATATCGTATGAACAGCATCGGCCGGCCCGCAAAATTATGCCATCTTGGTATCCAAAAATCCCTGCTGGTGTCGCGCTGCCAGGGTACACTCCTATGCTGCACAAATACTCCCGATTGATGCTCGTAGGCTTCGCTGACTCACCTGTCGAGTGAGCCAAGCTGATATGCTTAGTTGAATGCCGGTTCCCCTAATCGACTATATTCGGTGGCATGAAAACCAGCCGGTGGCATCTAGCCACTGCCGGTGGTTTGGTAGGGATGTCTACAAGCCGCTACCCTGCCTCTCAAAGGCAGATTGCAAGTTGTATTGGTGCACAAACAGACACAAACACGGTCGAGTCGGGATCCTGAGGCAAGGCGCGCGAGCCGAGGCTCCGGGACTCCAAACGAACAGCAAACATGGAAGATCACCGTGTTGTTCAACATGAACGTTCAAGTCTTGAGGACGGTCAAAAATGGGAGGGATCACAGTTGCCCCTTTGACAGAACTCGAAAGTCATAACAATACGGGGGGAATGTCAAAAGCCCAAAGACGACATTTTTGACAAAGGCCGAAGACTCAGACCAAACATCACAAGACAATAAGAATTGCGCCCGAATGGCAGGGGCAAAATGCAAGACAATGCACGGAGCCGAGCATAAATGTATGATATGCAAAGAAAGCATGTAATGAAAGAAAACATGCGACAATTTTAAGCTCCATACCAAACTACACTACAATACAGAAGATGTAAGAGAATTTATGGAATTTCACAATAATCGTATCACTCGGGAGATACAAATACCTGTCGCGGCCGTCTGGTTGCACCAGCATTCAATGAACTCGTACGTACAATATCGTGCCTGCAAAGAAAACAACTTAACAGAGTACAAAAATTCGTTAGCAGCAACCATGCATGACAATGCAGAGATATGGATGCAAAACGAAAATGCAATATATACAAAAATGTCATAAACAATGCGAATAAAACAGTGTAAGCTACATGCAAAGCATTTGAATCGTGATCCAATCACGAGCGTTTCGAAACCTACCACCTTATGTCAAATAGATTGATGGAATAACAAGTTGTCTACCACAGAACGATTCAGCTGAACTGTGACGAGTGCATTGTAGACAGACGCAAGAACGAGTATTGGGTGGGAATTGATAAGTGGGGAAACAAGCCCGCTGGCAGAAAGGATTCGATCCTATGCCGGATGCAAAAATACACTGACAATGTAATACCGAATATGGCACGCGCCCCAAACCACACTTTTGCCTAAGAAAGGCATGTACACATACGCGGCCATGTGCTAACACAGAAAAGGGTGCCGCAACCTCAAAACCAAACATGATCAACGTAGGAATCGGCGCGATACACATGTAGAACTGTGTTTTAACATGTGAAAGTAAGGACACATACCAGACAGCTCAAACCTGGAAAGGCGCAAGCCATAGGCGAAAGGTGATGCAATGAATGCATGCAAGTCTACAATTGGCAATACACAATTATGCAATGGAGGGTAATGGATACAATTGGATATGGCATAACAGGCCCAAACCAAATTTGCTTAAGAAAAGGCAGCGTACACATACGGGCCATGTGTAAACACAGAAAAGGTCGCCGCACCCTCAACCAACAATCAGCGTGGAATCGGCGCGGATACACATAGCCCAGAACCCTGTGTTTAACATGAAAAGTAAGGGCAATACCGGACCAAGCTCAACCTGGCAAAGGCGCAAGACCATAGGCAGGAAGGTGAATTGCAATTGAATAGCATGGCAATACAATGCATATCTACAAATATATGCAAATGGAATGGTATACAAATATGCGATGACAAGCAGATATGATCGACCCTACGTTGGGAAAATGCAGATGGATGCATGCAAGCACAATGAAATGGCATGACAATGCACTATGATTGCATGAATATGATTTGAACTTTCCTATCTTACCAACAGGGGCGAGCATATACTAGATTGTTCAGTATCCAGAACTGAGGCGAGAGACATGCCGGCCTCACCTATGGGGCTTCCATTACAGATTCAAGGGCCGAGGGTAACCCTGGGGTTATTTAAACCAGACTTTAGTCTCGGAACTCGCCGACCTCTACGTCGTAGCATAAGCGTTCGGAATTCTAGTTCACCGTCCAGTTGGTCTTCTAGGAACTCATCCGCAAAATAGGCAGTGGTTTACCAGACCAACCGGAAGTTGTCTCAGGGCACGACAAACACCAAAGGAATTGCACCTTTCAGAGGATTTAAGGTCTCCGTAGACCGAAATGCAAAATGTATGCATGACAATGCATGTTTTTGTTTTATTTGTTTTTGAGCATGCAAATGGAGTATGAAATGATGTTGCATGGAAGATGCGCGACAACACGCGGCTTAGATTGTACAATAGCAATAGCTGTGCACACCAACTGCACGGGTTCGTAACTTCCCAAGGCATTTAAGGTCTCCTAGGGACCGTGCGTGTTTTAGGTCTCGCACAGACCGTGCGTGTTTAAGTCTCGCCAGGACGTGCGTTGTTAAGGGTCTCGCCGACGGGTCGTTTAAGGTCTCGCCAGAACCGTTATTATTGCACGACGGTATGATGCGCCAAAATAGCGCAGATGCGTTAGGATCGGAGTGCACAAGAAGTGCGATGGAATGCAGTGCAAAATATGCGATGAATGCGCAAAATAGCGCGAAATGGTACATGCAAAGCATGCGAAGTGAGGTGCACAAAAACAGTCGGATGCGCAAACAGGCGCGAAATTTTGAAAATGCACCAAAACAGTGCGATGCGCAGAACAGCGCGAGGTTTGAAAGTGCACAAACAGTGCGCATGCGCAGGAAACACGCGAGGTTTGAAAGCCGAAACAGTGCGATTGCGCCAGAACAGCGCGAGGTTGAAATGCACAAAAACAGTGCAGACGTCCAAAGATGTGACACGCATTGGCCACGACGGAATGAAACGGCGCTTATATTGCGCACAACGCACGTATTGCCAGAGATGTGACAATTGCCTGGAATGAAATGGAATGAGATGCATGGAGAAAAATTTGCACGACGATGCAAAGGGATGACGTGTGGCAACGCATGTAACCGTGCAAACAATGCAAATGTGTGGGCACGACAGCGCGATGCTCAATGCACAGAAGTAGTTGGATACTCGTGCAACACCACAACAGGAGTAACTATTGAATTTGAAAGGATACAAAAAGGATAGCACCTTGCACGAATTCGAGCGCCACGGCACTTGAAGGACGGTCCTGCGGTCAGAATGGAGGTGGTTGAAGCGTCGAGAATGCACTTTCTTGCACTTTCTTGAGCTATGAACCAAAAACACAATTCAAATGGCCCTTAAACAAGGCTGTGGGCAAACCCCACCGGCCGAAAGACTGAGGCCACCGGCTGGCCATTCCGGCACAAAAAAGCAATGTTCCAATTCGCACAAAAAAAGGTGCCGGACGGCACCAAACATTGCGCACCGGCAAACGTGCTGGTGCGGGGGCAGTTTTGACTTTCACCTTGGGTGTTAACTAATGAGGGTTTCACCCATATTTTCTTCCATTCCTTTGCCCACGGAAAATCTCACACTTCTCTCTAGAGCGTTTTCCTTCCGTTTCTCCTTTCTTCGCTTCTAGCGCCCGTTTCGTCGTCGGATTCCCCAGATTCTCTTAGCGTTTCGGACATTTGCCAGCCGATCACATTTCCGTTCGGTTGCCTCGTTCGTGCCGTTCTCGCCTTTTCGGGACTTGTTCCCCTCACTTTCCTCTTCATTTCCGTGCCTTTTCAATTCCGGCCTTCCGCGGGCCTTTTCCGACCTTTCCGGTAGTTGACTTTTGGCTTGCTCTTCGTATTCCGACCCCGGTTTGCCTTTTCCGGGCCTATTTAACATCATATCTCTACATGGCAGACGCAATTTTCACGTGGCGGGACTCCCCCGGACCACGAGATGGATCCAGTCGCGGGTCAAGCTCCTACCGACTTGAGCGAGCGCCCATTCGAGTCCCGGCACCTACCGGGGCGATCCATGTTCTGCCCCAGGACGGCTGCGTCGTTCCGGAGGCTTGTTGAGAGGCATGCGGCGGCCTGAGGGATTACTGTGCGTGAGCTACCTCGCACCGTTTCATTCGGCACGTTCGCGAAGGTAAGACTCCCTTCTTTCGTGCTTTACTTTCGTGCAATAGTAGGATACCAAAACTGCCATATTAGTCTGTATTCTCTTTAACTGCTGAAAGCTGATTATGCCATAGACGTAGGTTGACTGTAAACATACGATACAATGATTATCTGTTGAGACTAACACGATTTGTCCACCATCATTGCACTAGGCCCTGAATCACCTAAACACACGGCGCACACTGTTTTCATGGCACACACACTGGTAACCCAGTGATTGTTCTGATATCTGTTTAGATTTCTCTAATGCTATATCTGCTTTTGAAACACCCAAACACAGGCTGACAAGCATACGTATTTTCTCTGTAAGCACACCTGGCACCCGGGTATTTGCCTGAAACTGACCATTGCCATACATGCCTATCTGTCCTTTCAAAACTGCATTATTGAAATGTTTGTCTTAGAAATTTGTCATTTTCTGTTTGTAGAGGGTTCCGCATCCATTCAGCGGGTATGGGATACTGCGTGCACGGGAGTGGTATGATGAGCTCCCTGATGCGTCCAAACGCATCGTTGGCCGTGGCGGGCTTCTGGGCACCTTTCTGCGAGGGCTCCCTAGGTTGTTCCAATACAGACCTCTTCTTGACTGCGTTTGGCGGACGAGGGGGGAACACCACCGATTCTTTCCATTTTTCTGCGTGCAGGGATTGACGAATGGACCCCTTTATGACTTCTCGATGCTCCAGCATCGGTGGTTAGGGGTGATCCGATCCTCCTTTGGCCAGACATGGATTGAGTGGACCGTACCGGCTCGTTCAGTCTACTGGGGAGGGCCCGCACCACTTAGCTCGTTCCAGTTTCAGGTCCGATTACTCCTGGTTCGAGTCAGTTTCGGTCGCAGCCCACATATGAGGAGGAGGCGCAGATTGACCCGAGACGACGGAGAGGTATGGCTCGCGCTTCGCTCATTTCTTTCAGGGATTACTATCTTCGCCGACCCGGGCGGAACAGCCGTGCCTCTCTGTTCTTCTCAGCGCACTGTGGTGGAGACGTCCGGGATTATTCTCACTACGATTGGGGCGGGCGCTGCTCTGGCCACTACTCTATGGGTACAGTAGAGCTTCGGTCTTCGCGCGGCAGGAGCGGCCAGCTGCTGGAGGGCGTACTGGCGGGGGGCGGTGGTGATGGTACTTCTTCTCCGCTTTTTCAGTGTGTGCGGTGTGCGAGTTCGGTTGTTACTGCGTGTACGAACGTGGCAGACTACGACCGTGAATCTGCTTAGCATGGCGTTATTAGGTGCTAGCACAGCCGGACGACACGGATAGCGATTTGCTTGATAGCGACTGGACGGGCGCTTCGGGTAGCACGGGCGAACATTTGTCTCACACATGTAACGTACCCAAAACTGACCCGCGCACAACCAGGTTGCCCATTTCTGCTTTGATTCTGTATATCCTGCTTTACTGATGGCATACTGACATCTGTGTTTTGCAAGCTTTGGGGTTTCGGCCGACTTTCCCTTAGGCTTACACCCGTACCAGTCGCGAGCCTCCTGCCGGCTGTCCCTGTATCATCGACGTCGCTTTCGAGGGGATGCAGCCGGCGACCACGGAGACATTCGGTTTTCTCTCGCGGATACTATATGACCAACCTCAGCCTCCGGCCGAGGGGTATGTTTTTGTAGGTTATTTGAGCTCGGCTCCCATGCATTTAATTTCGATTAATCAGTGAGATTAACAAATGTGCATTCAAGATCACTTGGCGGCGGGCTCCTGGCCGGTCGGCTCGATGTCCAAAAATGGGTGTGGAGTGGTCATCTTTCAAGTTTCTCCTTTTCTTAGGAGCTTCTACCACTAGAGATAGGGCTATTTTCTATCTTTTTATTATGCGTTTTTTACCTAGGGTGTTGTCCATTGTGTTATAATATAAATTAGTGGTATATTGTGGGGGGAAGGGTGGTCGGTGCTCTGGTGGTTGAGCTGAGGAGACGATTCTGTGCTAATTGGCGGCGATTGGGGATTTTAGATAATTTTCTGCTGTGATTTAGAAAGGAGACATCAGGGTCTTGTCGGGGCGGGCTCACCTTGTTTTTCTCGAGGAGTGAGCTTTAGCGTGTGTCTACCGTCCAGACCGTTAGGCGGGCCTACCACTTGTTAGTATGTATGATTAGTTCTGCATAGGGGGCATCCCCGTCCGGATGGCAAGATGGGTGCTAGGAAATTATTACCGGATGTGTAGTAGTTATGGGCGAGGCTTAGACCAAACATGAGAGCTCAGTGGGGTGATTAGGAGATTGCGCTCACAGGTTCTTGGGGGCTTGGGGAGTGATTGGAAAAGAATGTGGGCGGGGCTTTTGCGAGGAGATGGCTTAACGTTGCGCGCACATCAGGTGATAGTCACGTTTTTGTTAGCGGAAGGTTTAAACTTTTACCTGTATTGCTCTCGTGGTATGGATTTAAATTAATGAACGAATTGTTCTGGACTCGGGGAAATAAGCTGAAGAAAGTGGGGGCCAGGCCATAGTTAGCAAAGAGGATGCGGTCTGTGTGATAAATGGCCAGAGCGGATATGGCAGGGGTTGGTGGTCTGTCTTGGTAGTTTGAGGGAGTAAACAGGTGCACCTGCTTACCTATGGTAAAATTAACATTTATTGTTTGAATTAGGGATTTGTTTAGGTTTGGCAGGTCTAGTGTTGGCGGTAGAGAAATTTGGTTGGCGGCATGAGGATCGAGAAGGGCTGGGCTGGGCGTTGCCTGGCCCGGACGTGATTAGCTATGATTGTTTTTGTAGAGATAGAAGAGAGAACTGCTGAAAGAACTGGGACAAATTAAAAAAACTGAGTCATTGAGCATAGTTACATTGTGTACTCTGAAATATGACGGGTTGAGAGCAAGTGAAATGGGTTGAGAATTGTCGATTGTGAATGTGTGAAATTTTTCTCCTGGAGATATTTCCTCTGCTTTGTATATTGCACGAGCGCTCTCTTTAATCCAAAACGGTACTTGTGGTCCTATAGTGGTATTTGTCGAGTCGCGAGATCGAGCATATAAGGGAAAACTCTAGTTTATCATCCTTGTACTTCGTTTCTGGTATGAGGATAAATTTCATTGACTAAGGGGATGGACTCATTTGAAAAATTTTAGTGGCGGCGTACAGGTCAATTTTAATTGCAGGTGTTTCCGGGTGTGTGAATTAGGATCTATTGACAACCAGGAATATTTGATGCGTATCTTTGATACTTTAATTATGTCAGGCTATTTTTATGCGTTATGTCCGGGTTTATTCTCGTGGGATGTGAAATTGTTAAAAGGATGGCAAGAAATAACAGCCCGTCAGTCGTGGTTGGCGATGAATGGCTCGATGATGGGGATGCTCCAGCGGACATTATTTGACCTCTAGCCGTCTAACAGCATACCGGTATGTTCTGTGACATTGGCCTCCACATTCATACACTGATTCACATAAGTGCTGATTGCGTGGCACCGACCAGCCTGATACACTGATCATCACAGCATCTGACACCACTGATACACTGTTGCATTTCTACCCGTTACTTGTTACTTGATAAACTGCTTCACGGCATTTCTTCATACTTGAAAAACTATATACAGCTGCTCTGTATGTTAACTGCTCACAGGCATTCTACACGTGTATCATATACTGCCATTCTATGCACTGCACCCAGTAAACTGTCTAATACTATCGTCCTCGCGCGCAGCACATGACGATTATATAAGCTGTGAATGACGTCTCAATTGTCAATGTTCTCTGACTCTATGTTGTATATAATCTTCTACTCTAAAGTGGGAAACTATGTTTCCC